>SCLH01000169.1:110241-130931 GCA_004367855.1 Oikopleura vanhoeffeni
AACAATAACCATAGACTTTTCCGAGAAAAGTTTTGCCATACCACGAGTGTACACTATAACAGTTATTTTTCCAGGAACCAGCAAAAAAAAATTTTGAGCCTGCACATGGCCCGCGTGTTTGCTCTCTAGCGGCTTTCGTGCTTTCGGCGAAAAATTTAAATGTAGAATTCTGAGCGTTTTTCTTGCTTGATAAATATTTTAGCCGCAACTTTTTTAATCTTTATTTTCTGAGACCATCACATGTTTGAGCGTCGTTCTTATCATTAATTATTAAACTGTAACAAACATAAACGCAAAAACGTCTTAAAAAGTTCAAAATTTTATATTGGGAAAATATGGTTTTTTTGTTAAAAAATGTTTTTTTGTTAAAAAATGTTTTTTTTGTTATAAAATGTTTTGTTAAAAAAATGTTTTGTTTTGTTAAAAAATGTTTTATTTTGTTAAATAATGTTTTGTTTTGTGTAAAAATACCTTAAAAGTATTAATTCATTATTTGAGCAACTTTTGAAAATTTTCGTAAATTCTCCACATTTTTTCTTCGATATTTAGACGATTAATTTTCAGCATTCATCTTTTTTCATAGATGCTGACGTTTTCTTCGAGCGTTCTTGTTAATACTCTTATTTATAATTTTTGCAAGAAAAACACGGTGACGTAGAAATTTATCAAAGCCTTTAATTTAACTTTCCAAATTGTGTAGGCGTCGTATCAATTTGATTAATTAAGACCATTCCATGAAAAAATATTTTATTAGATGTGCTTAAATTCCATTGTTTTTGAAATTTTAAAGTTTCGATTTTTGCGCACAAAAATCACGATTTGGATTCCTGATTCGGTCGGGGGTTTTTTTCCCGCATTAAAAAAAGTGTTTTTTGACCTTTTCTATAAGACGGTTTATCAGAAAACCATGAACTTTTTGGAATACTTTTTGGAGACCATCGACGTTTGAGCTTCTGGATAAAAAAATTTAAAAAAATGTTAGGTCAGCTGTTCTAAAAATGAAAAAATACTGTTTTAACTCTTGGAAGCTCCAAACCAATTAATCGGCTCAAAGGGTCTTAAGGGTATCCCGGTTCCTACATTTTCTGCAGTTATTATGTCATAAAAATGCACCAAATCAAATGATTATGTTTTGAACGCATAAAACAACCCAAATGACAACGAAAAAAATTTCAAAAATTTTGCGTTTTTTCGATTTTTTTCTAAGTATTTTTCTCAAAATTATGTTCAAAAATAACGTTTGTGTCAATTTGACCGCTAAAACTTCAAAATATTGGGTTGACGTAAGCCAACTTTCTCTTCAGTGTTTTCCCAGCTCTCTTTTGCGCCTACTATCAAAAAAATCGAAGCACATTTTTTTTCGGAAATTTTTTCACGTGAACTTCAAAAATTCATACTTTGTGTTTGGCGTCGAAATTGAAAAAACGGCTCGTCAGAAGTTTCTATTATTTTCGAGCTACTGTTTGCAAAAATTTGTGTGAATTTTGAAATTTAACCTAGGAGGAGATAAATTTTCCGATGAACGAGTCCAAAAAACGGTGCCTTATCGCATATTCTANTTTTTCTATCTAGAAATACCCATTGTTTATTGACTATGGGGATATGTCTCAAATGAAATTTGTTTAATGTTGCTTGAACCCATCTAAAACTATTTCTAGATTGAAAAACAAAGAAAATTTTTATATTTTTTGGTTTTCCTTCCAAAATATATAATACAAAGTCTCTATATTTATGAGAAATCTCATTAATTATTATAAAATTAATCTATTCTTTGTTAATAATTGACCAAAAATTCGAATTTTTGGATATTGAAAATGAAAAACAAAAAGACTGAACTAAAATGTTTTATTGCAAAGAAATAAATCTAGGAGACAATTTTTCCACTGATCTTCTTCATCGTCCAAATAAACACAATGGTTTTCGGATTAATATTTTGTTGTGAAATTTCTTTATCAAACCTTTAAAAAATTCATTGTCTGCAAATGGACTTGATTAGGTAGATTCGTTTATTGGTTTAATTTGCTAAATTGAAATTATTGAATGATTTTTAATTAGTTCATCAAAGTGAATTTTAAGTGAAAACAATTAATTTGAAAGAATGATTAGAATCATTTTATTCAAACTTTAATAAAGATTCTTAAATCTTTTATATAATATACACAATTTTATAACTTTTCAACTGTTTTTTCAATAATTAAATTTACGGGAATAAGCATTTATATCCAATCGTCAATTTCTTTGATTTATTTGATTGAATTTGTATAATTAATATTATGAACTTTCTGATTTCAATTTTTAATTGTTGATTCTTAGAAATGAAAAATCGTATTTCCGTAGCGATGTCATCAAAAAATATCTACATTAATCTAGAAATCATCTTGTTTTAATGATAATTAAATCTAAAGCTTTATATGAAAAAAATAAAATTTTGATAAAGGGATTTGTTTTCTTTTTATAATAAATTGTAAATCCGGTAAAATATCGAAAATGTTTCTAATGGCAATATTCGTTAAAAATTCATTTTTCGACAAAAACGGGAATCTATAGATTAAATCTATTGGAAAAAATTCAACGTCTATTTTAAATTTTCTGTTCACCCATTCAATTTTTCCTACAAGTTGTTGAAAATTTTTGTGTGTTATTTTGGCTGAATAGATTATTTTCAATTCGTTTTTGTCGAAAGTTGAAAAAATGGGATTATTTCTATCGATTTTGTAATCCAAAATTTTATTAGTCAAAATTTTATTTCCTTGAGCGAACAAATTAATTATTTGAAATTTATAGTCTATTAGACATTTTTGCTTTACTCTGTAAAATATATCATTATTTTGTATGTTATACTCGAATCCTAAATATTCAATATTATTTGTCGGTTTTAAAATAGATTTTTGAATGTTTAAAGTTATACCTAATTTTATTAAGAGGTTACAAATTATTTTAATGCAAGGATGAAAATCCAAAAAAGAAATATTATATTTTAAAATTGATCCTTTTTTAGATAAGATGATCTGGTCGTCGATCCAGGATAGATGTCCTTCAATCAAATGTTTCAAATTATTTTTTGTCAGAATGTCTTTCAATTCGAATTTGAACAATTGCTGAAAGATTTCATTAAAACTTGGACTATTTACAAGTCCAAAAACAGGTACATTAAAAGTAAGAATTAAATTCATCCATCTAAACGCTAGATAAGGTGTACATAACGGGCCTAAAAAACTTAAGTAATAAGATTTTTTATTGTCGATGCTAATTGCAGAATCGTAATTGTATAAAGATTGTGCTAATTCGTCCCCTGTAATTAAAGGAAAAGAAATAGTTTTAGTTGAAGAATTTAAAATATTTTGATCTAAACAGATTCTTAATCTCATTTTATTTCTTTTAATTACAGGGTCAAATCTATATTCCTCTACTATATGTAGTGGGCTAATGCATTGGCAGTAGTTTAAAACATTTTTGTCCCTAAAATCTCCTAAAACCGTTATGGCTTTGCTTGCTAATAAATCAATAATATTTTTATTTACAGCTTCAGCGTGAATTATCATTTTATTTCTTAATTTTAAATTATGAGCTTTTTTCCATGGCTCTTTAAAATGACAAAAATTATTAATAATTTCTGCGTTTCTAACCCACGGGGTTAAAGAAAAATCTTTATTTCGTTTCCATAATATTTGTAAATTTTCATGGAAATAAGGTTTATTAATTTTGTCCACAAACATATCATTTTCAAATTTGTAATTTTGATTGATTATTTGCATAGCTAAGTCAAAATTGAATAATTTTAATTTATGTTTCAAAATTAAGGGAATAATGTGATTTTTCATCGCTGAAGCTCTACCAGAAATAAATTTTGTTGCTGAATAGCAGGGAATTTCGTGTTTTAAAATTTTTGGTCTTTTTTCAGTCATTTCTGAAATAGCGTCAAAAATCCATGAATCTAAACAAGATTTTTCATCATTTAAAAAATCTGTTTTAATTTTATGATGAAAATTCTTTTCAAATTCAGTAAACTTAAATTTCTTAATAAAATTTTTTGAAATAAATTTCGAATTTAAAAATTTTGAAAATCTAATTTTTTCTGTAGGCTTTGTTTCTGTACATTGTATCAGAGACAAATTTTTAATTTCAGGCTTTATTGTCCAGTTTGGATTATACTGGATTTCTCTTGCCAGCAGCACCGCCAAAATCTCCATGCTCCTTAAAAGAAAAATAAAGACTTAGCTTTAAATTTATAATTTTTAAGAAAAAAACCTTTGATCATCAGTCAGTCCTTCGTGGTTAGCGATAATTTCAAAAATCTTATCGTTATTCACTAGGGGTACTGATGTCACAAAAATCGAATCCGGAGGTTCAGGTGTAATGTCGGCTTGATAATGAATTAAGGGGTTCTCTTCTCGGAATATTTTCATCTTAAGGAAGGCTCTGTGAGAAAAAAACTAATTTTATTTAAAAAGATAATAAATTCTTTTATTTTTCAGTTAGACTTTCTTGATGAGAATCAAAAGTCCCACTGAAAAATAAAGGAGAATTTATTTCTTTATATAAAGTTGATTTCTCTGCTCTAGTGACCTCTATCTGTTAAGTTTTATAAATAAAACTTAACAAATAGAATTCACTACTTTTCCAAAACAGCTTTTTTTCATTGTAAGAAATTTCTTGGCCAATTCGACAAAAAAAATCACAAANACGAGTGTACACTATAACAGTTATTTTTCCAGGAACCAGCAAAAAAAAATTTTGAGCCTGCACATGGCCCGCGTGTTTGCTCTCTAGCGGCTTTCGTGCTTTCGGCGAAAAATTTAAATGTAGAATTCTGAGCGTTTTTCTTGCTTGATAAATATTTTAGCCGCAACTTTTTTAATCTTTATTTTCTGAGACCATCACATGTTTGAGCGTCGTTCTTATCATTAATTATTAAACTGTAACAAACATAAACGCAAAAACGTCTTAAAAAGTTCAAAATTTTATATTGGGAAAATATGGTTTTTTTGTTAAAAAATGTTTTTTTGTTAAAAAATGTTTTTTTTGTTATAAAATGTTTTGTTAAAAAAATGTTTTGTTTTGTTAAAAAATGTTTTATTTTGTTAAATAATGTTTTGTTTTGTGTAAAAATACCTTAAAAGTATTAATTCATTATTTGAGCAACTTTTGAAAATTTTCGTAAATTCTCCACATTTTTTCTTCGATATTTAGACGATTAATTTTCAGCATTCATCTTTTTTCATAGATGCTGACGTTTTCTTCGAGCGTTCTTGTTAATACTCTTATTTATAATTTTTGCAAGAAAAACACGGTGACGTAGAAATTTATCAAAGCCTTTAATTTAACTTTCCAAATTGTGTAGGCGTCGTATCAATTTGATTAATTAAGACCATTCCATGAAAAAATATTTTATTAGATGTGCTTAAATTCCATTGTTTTTGAAATTTTAAAGTTTCGATTTTTGCGCACAAAAATCACGATTTGGATTCCTGATTCGGTCGGGGGTTTTTTTCCCGCATTAAAAAAAGTGTTTTTTGACCTTTTCTATAAGACGGTTTATCAGAAAACCATGAACTTTTTGGAATACTTTTTGGAGACCATCGACGTTTGAGCTTCTGGATAAAAAAATTTAAAAAAATGTTAGGTCAGCTGTTCTAAAAATGAAAAAATACTGTTTTAACTCTTGGAAGCTCCAAACCAATTAATCGGCTCAAAGGGTCTTAAGGGTATCCCGGTTCCTACATTTTCTGCAGTTATTATGTCATAAAAATGCACCAAATCAAATGATTATGTTTTGAACGCATAAAACAACCCAAATGACAACGAAAAAAATTTCAAAAATTTTGCGTTTTTTCGAAGTATTTTTCTCAAAATTATGTTCAAAAATAACGTTTGTGTCAATTTGACCGCTAAAACTTCAAAATATTGGGTTGACGTAAGCCAACTTTCTCTTCAGTGTTTTCCCAGCTCTCTTTTGCGCCTACTATCAAAAAAATCGAAGCACATTTTTTTTCGGAAATTTTTTCACGTGAACTTCAAAAATTCATACTTTGTGTTTGGCGTCGAAATTGAAAAAACGGCTCGTCAGAAGTTTCTATTATTTTCGAGCTACTGTTTGCAAAAATTTGTGTGAATTTTGAAATTTAACCTAGGAGGAGATAAATTTTCCGATGAACGAGTCCAAAAAACGGTGCCTTATCGCATATTNTGGACTTGTTCTTCCGCCAAATCATCTCCTCCTAGTTCAATTTCAAAAAAATTCATCCAATTTGCAAAAGGTAGCTCAATAACGCCTAAATTTCTTGTGAGGCGTTTTTTTCATTTTGACCAGAGATATGAAATTTTTCAGGGTCACGTAAAAATTTCCGGGACAGAAAGGTGCTTCTAGTTTTTTGAAAAGTAGGCTCAAAAGAGAATAGCGTGATAAACATGAAGAGAAGTTGGCGTAAACGTTAAGCGAATTTTGAAGTTTTGGGGTCAATTGAATACCTTATTTTTCACTTCATTTTAAAAAAATACTTAAAAATTGTGTTTTTTTTTTTTGTCTTGTGATTTTGGTTGTTTTGTGCTATTACATAAATCTATTATTAATCGATGTGGAGAATAGTTTTCCATACTTGTGGAACCATAATTTTCAACTAAATTCATACGGTGGTTTGGACGTCGAAATTGAAAAAAACATGTGAGGTCAGACCTCAAAGTTCTTATAGGTTATATCTCGACGCCTACGTCTTTGACCTAAAATATCAATTTTTGCGTGCATAAATTTGAAATTGAACAAATATACTAAGGGATAGAAAAAGACTTATTTTATTTTCTCGTGAGAGAGATGTAATAATGAACTTAGTTTTAGATCCGCAAAAACATGTGTGCTTTACCATAATTTTCTCTTGATTCGTGAGTCATATTCTAGAAAAAATTACGCACAACTACAAAAACGCTTTCCTCAGAGTTTAAATACTAACTAATTTAAATCTAAGTTAGTAATATTTAGGTTATTTTCAAATTAAGCCTGAGAAAAGATTTTCCGTTTTGACTGAGGTCTCGCGTTATGTGTGGGGTAATGCCACTGTAAAGCAAACAAGAATTCAGAAACCTTGAATAACTACCACGAACGGATACTCGTTTGTTCATACGTTTCATCAATGGTATGCGCCTTTCAGAGATTTTATACAGCTCGTTTCTTTTTCAAAATTGGAGATTTTTGTCGGTAGTTTAAAACTGGCTAATCTTTTAAATAATATCCTTTGCTTGAACGTCGGCCGGTTGTTGCTTAATATTGATCGAGAATTCATGTCAAATTAGGGAGGGGATACCCTTCAACTTCTTTCTATCATCAACCGTTCAAAAGTAATTATCTTAACTTTTATTGCCGATTCTTTGAAACAAACTAAAACGCAATTTCTACTAAAACTGACGACTATACAAAAATCTGAGGGCAACATAAATTAGAAGTCTTCTAGAATTCTTAAGGCAATAGTTCTCTGCTGTCCGGTAATATCATTATTTATTTTCAGTGAATACCGAAATCTCCAATTTTGAAAAATAAATCGACTCTGATAAAATCTCTGAAATTGCGGCGAAGTACCTGAATTAGTGAATACGATCAACGATATCCCTTCGAGTGTCAGGTTCAACTGTTTTTTCTGACGGATAACATCAAGAATATGGTAAAAAACGACATCAAAACCGTAATATTATACATTTTTAAGAAAAAGAAGTTTTCTTGTACCTTATATTTCGATTTTTTACTAAAAATTGATATTAAGGGTATAACCGGTTCCTACATTTTCTGCCGTAATTATGTATATAAAATGCACCAATCAGATCTTAATGTTTGAAAGCACAAAAACACAACACACATACAGAGAGACACAACAAAAACGAATTTTCTGAAGTATTTTTTAAATGAAGTGGAAAAATAAGGATTCTCAATTTGACCCCTAACACTTCAAAATTTCGGCTTGCACGTTAGCCAACTTTCTCAGTATTAATCAGCTTTCTTTTGAGCCTACTACAAAAACCTGAAGCACCTTGTCCGGAAATTTTTTCACAGTGACCTGAAAAATTCATATTTTGAGTTTGGGTCCAAATTGAAAAAAACGGCTTCCACAGCAAGATTAATTTCGTTTTGAGCTACCTTTGCCAGAATTAGAGTGAATTTGGAATTTCACCTGGAGCAGATAGATTTTCCGTGAACAATGTCCAAAAAACGATGTTCCTATCGCATACTAAGAAAAATGATAGCCTTACGAAAACGGCTCCACAAAGTTTTGAATACAATTATACAAGGTTATTGAAATCAAGGTTTATTTCAAAAATAAAACCTGAGAGCGATAGATTTTCCGCCATTTGGGCTTAGTCTCCCGTCTGCTATGGTCTGGGATGTGTCCAAACAGATTGACGCAAAAACACACGGTTGACGCATTGTTACGAAGAAATGGAAGCCGGCTAGTTCAGCAGCACACTGGCTAACCTTGAAAAATATCGCTTGACAGCCGTGTTGCGCTTATATTTATCGAGAATATGTTCAAATAGGAACCGGGATCAACTTTTTTAATTTTGAGAAATTTTCCAGATCTAAAAAACTTAATGACCCTAGATAAATTGAGAATACTTTTGGAAGAAAAAATTGTTCCTGAAAATTCAAGTTCAGTCAATCCACTATAATAAAAACTAGTTTCGACGGGCATTTTTAAGGAACAAATGTTAATATTTTTAAATTCAATTTAATTATTTGAAAATTTCGGAATTTCTGCTTTTCAAACAATGAAAGTAGAGACGAATTGAATATGTATTTATCAAAGTACTATATGATTCAAATAGATTGTCTCTAAAAAACGGGTCTATTTACTGATTGGTTCGTCAAAAAATCGATATTGAGTGTTCCTGAAAAAACGGGTCGAAGTAGTATAAGTGTTCAAAGTCGAGCTTAAAAATCGGCTTTGGGGCCTCCAACGAAGTTTTCAGTTCGGAGGCTCTAATGGTTAAACAATTAATTTTTAAAAACTTGTTTATTTTTTTACTTTTAAAATTTTTTTTGATCAAACTTAAAAATTACCTTCAATTCCTTTGGAATTTATTTTATTTATTTATTTCTGTTGTTCTTCAAAAAATATCTTCAAAAACAAGGTCAAAAGGCAGATCTTGTCCTACTTAACAAAAAATTCTGAGAAGCCAATTTTATATTTTCAATATTTGCGGTCCAAAAAACAAAAATACAAAAATATGGTAAAAATTAAATCTTCTACTGTAGAATTCAAATTAATCTGGAATTTTTGAATTTTTCTTCACATTGCATGCATTTTCAGATCACCTATTGTTTAAAAAATTATCGAATTAATTTCAATACATCCTAGCTTCTATTAAAGGCAAAAGAAAAAATGCGGGTGAAAAGACCCGAGACCCCTGATTTGAGGTAAGACTTTTTGAAAAATTTTGCGTAAGTGGCAAAGCCATAGTTTAACTTTCGACTAATCACGATAAAAATTTTAAAATTATTCATGCTTGCCCTGATGATCAGGGCCTGATCTTTATGTCCGTGGAACAGAGCTAGAAAATATGTATATTTTTAATTAAAATAATAGCCTATTCCAAATTCAATATTTCAGCTTTTTTCCAAGAAGGTCTAGTAAATAAAAATCATGCCAAAATCTGGTTTTAAATACATTCGAATAAATTACTAAAAACAATGGCCCGATAATTTGATGTAAGTAAAGAAGAACAGTGATGGGATAAACACAGAATAACTTTTTTTCAGAATCACTTCCATCAGTTCATAAACTTAAGGAGGTAGGTGTTGGCGCCAAGGTGGAGCATAAATTTTTCTTAAAAAACAAAAGTACATTATTTAGTTTTACTTCATGTATTAGAAAATCAGCCCTTAAACATGTCAAAATGGTGTTTACCAAATCTCTGCTTCATTGAGTGACATTTTATTATAATTAAAATCACGTATAGTCTCTCTCTTCTGAAGCCCTCCTTTAATCGCGTTTAATTTCCTTTTAGCTCTAAAAGTGCCATATTTTAATAAAAAAAGAGCACTTTTTCTATAAATTATGATTCATAATATCATCTGATTTTCATTTTATGTGCTTTAAATGGTGAGAGACTTGAAAATAAAAAAAACGAGTGTTGTCTAGGGTCATATCCGACTATCACGAATTTTTGTAAGAAAACGGAAAAATAAAGATAAATTGAATTTCGACTAGCTAGTCGCACAAAATTTAAAATAATTTTGTTAAAAAAAATTGCAAACTTTATGGGTGATTTTCATCTAAAATTTCTATAAGCACTATTTTTATATATTTTGGTCATTTGAAAAATGATATGCCAGTTAAATTGCTTTGTGCCTCCAAGGGTTTAAGGGGTGACATCGACTCGGCAGACTGGAGTCAATTTAACTTACGAAATTAATTAGTTGGCTCTTTTTTTTGCCTTAATATCGTTAGCTGAACCAGAATAAATGTGCATCTACTTATAAAAACAATTTTAGCCTATTTTAGGAAAGATTTGAGTCCGAACTTTATTTTTTAAATTCGTAAAATTTAAAAAAAATTAAAGCATTATGAAAATTTTCCGCATTTTTTGTCCAAAATTTTTCTGATCATTTTTTTGAAATCTATGAATAAAAGCTAAAAAATAGCCATTTTAATTTTTTTCATGCAATGTCTACATATTTTCTGACTGCTGTTTGAAAAATATAATATGTTTTCTCTATTTTTTGTCGACTTTTTTAGAAATTATGAAAATTTTCCGCAAATCAAGTCCAAATTTTTTATTAGTGGTTTTTGAACTCTCCATAAAAATAAGGCAGAATCACATATTAAATTTTTGGTATCTATTAAATATCCGTATGTCAACTAATGAGTTGGTCGCGCGATTTTCATTTTCTAAACCTATCGATGAATTTTTTAACACTCGGTGGTACACTCGGATAAGTGCCATTTGGCACAAATATAAAAATTTTATGCTGGTCAAAATTTCAAAATAAAATTGTGGGTGTTATGGCGCCATTTCTTTAGATAGTAGAACATTTTTGATATCTAAAACGCGAAATTGAAGGTCAATTTTAATCTCAAAAAAGTTTTTTCTTCACTTTTTGCCTTTTTAAACCATTTTTCATGGGAAAAAAACTTTCATATCAGGAATTTTTTAAAGCAACATAAAAACAAGACTTTTTAGCGCATAACACCCGACCAATGTCTGAAGTTTATTAATATCGTCTTAAAAAAATTTGTAGTCGAGTTAGTTGAAATGGATGTACCGTGAAAAGTGTTTTTTTAATATTTTCCCAGATAATTAGTTATGTTAGGAAATTAAAAATATAAACGTTTGCAAGAATGGACACTTTTATTGAAGATAAAAAATAAAAAATAAATTTTCACATTTTTTTTCTTTCATTTATCGCGCTGAAAAAATGTACCAATCTGCCGGATCGATGCCACCTCCTTAAAGACGATTTGGAATAAGGAAATTCAAAAATAAAAATCGGTTTCAAAGTGTTTAAGCTATCTTGTAGAGAATTTTTTTCTGGTTATTTAAAGACCAAGGATTTTTTTGTTCTTCAAAAAATTTTTCAAAAAAAATCAATTTTTCGGTCAATTTTTTGTGATTTTACAGCTAGTCTGGAATCCAGTTCTAGCGAAGCCGTATGAAGTGCTAGAAGGCTGATTTTTTGGCCAGTGAAAATTAAGCGTTTTTCGGTTAGCTGTTTTTGATTGACGGTCGGCGACCAATATTTGACCTCTAATGACCGGTCAAAGTTCAAGGTCAATCTCAAGTTCATCGTATAGACTTGAAAGTACCCCCAAAAACATCGGAAGAGTCGACTGGGTCAATTATATACTGTCAGGTCGCTAGAGTGCAAAAACTGGTCAACACTCAAGGTCAATCTTAAGTCCAATTTTGCCTCTCTAGCGACCTTACGATATATAATTGACCCATAGTTTTTAATACGCTTATAAGAAAGTCGACTCTTCCGATTCTTTCGGGGGTACTTTCAAGTCTATACGATAAACTTGAGATTGACCATGAACTTTGACCGGTCATTAGAGGTCAAATATTGGTCGCCGACCCTCAAATCAAAACACTGATGACGAAAAAACGCTTTATCTTTCACTGGCCAAAAATCCAGCCTTCTACACTTCATACGCTTCGCTAGAACTGGATTCCAGACTAACCTGTTAAAATCCACGAAAATTCGAACCGAAAAATAATTTTTTTTGAAAATTTACTTGAGGGAGACAAAAAAATCCCGCGCGTCTGAAATGACAGAAAATCTCTACAAGATAGCTTAAACACATTAA
This sequence comes from Oikopleura vanhoeffeni, assembly GCA_004367855.1. Taxonomy (NCBI): domain Eukaryota; kingdom Metazoa; phylum Chordata; class Appendicularia; order Copelata; family Oikopleuridae; genus Oikopleura; species Oikopleura vanhoeffeni. The sequence continues at coordinate 122,529 of SCLH01000169.1, forward strand.
AACCGATTTTTTATTTTTGAAATTCCTTATTTCAAATCGTCTTAGTAATTAGGACTGAAAAATGTACTCTGAAAAGTCTCGAATACAATAATTTTTATTCATTTGTATAATTTTATGCTGAAGAAATATTTCGAAAGATTGGGCTTTTTAAAATGATTGGGCAAAAAAGGCCCATTTGAAAAGTATGTCAAAGTTTTATTTAAAAAAATGGGCACTTTTGGACGATTAAGGCTGCAACACTTGCCCCTCTGTATGAAATATTCATTTTTAGCTATTTTTTCTTTCACATACAGGTACACCACATGGAGGGGCCAATATTGCCGAAAGTTTTTTGCCCAAAAATTTCGGACATATTGGCAAATTCGGCAATATTGGGCACCCCTTTTGTACGGGGGGCCTATATATATATATATAACGGGAATTTGTTTTCCAAAAAATTTCGGACATATCGGCAAAATCGGCAATATTGGGCCGGAGATATTGCTCCCTCCCCTATAAATAGTTCTAGTACAGGTTAAATATTTTATAAATTTAACCCTTTGAAATCTACTTTTCTGTAGTGATTTAAAAAAAAGTATCAAAATCACTGTATTCTCACTCGTTTTAGTCCACAGTAAATAAAACAAATTCGATTTTTTCAAAACGCCAAAAAAATTTAAATCATTATTTACCAGAATCTCCATCGCCTTATCTATCTGTTAAGGATGTGTCGCTCGTGGCGCAGGGGCGTCTCAAGGAGAGGTGTTGAAATTGGGTAAATTTACGCTTTTCGGCGTCGCTATGTCGCGTTTGTTTGAGGCGCTCCTCCACCAAATTTAGAGCTAGCACCACACCTTTTTGGCCATTTTTCTCCAAATAATTAGAGGGGCCCGCGTAAGGGGGTAACGAGTGAGATAATAGATTTGTGCGTGTGAGACATTTTGTGCACAAGGGCGACACCCCTTAACCCTCTGTGATAGATCTTGTGCTTTGGCTGACACCTCCTATCGGAATCGAGAAAGAGTCCACTAGAACACACATAAACTTCAGTCACCAAAGACATTTTATGGATTAATTTGAAACCGAAAAAAGTTTATATTATTTTACAGAAAAGTCCTTACATACAAACAATCAGAGATCAAAAATTTCCTACCTTTGAAAAGAGACTACCTTGATAATGAGTCTTTTGCCACCTCGAAATATATTCGGCACACAATTGCCCGTAGCTGCGGCTCATCGAAATTTTTTGGGCACACCATTTTCACAAAACTTTCTGACTTCGTTTACAGCTGCAAGAAATCAAATGCAGGCCGAAAATGAAGAAAAGGCAGAGGAAGAACCCACAGTTTTGCTAGAGAATCAGCAACTTTGGGATGAATTTTCTAAAATTGGAACCGAAATGGTCATCACAAAAACTGGACGGTAAGAAAATTACAGTTTTTTATACAATTTCGAACAAAATATTTCATTAATTGAACACCCAAAAATCACACTTCTGATACAAAATTCATAAAAACCAGACAGCAAGCCGAAAATATGTGCAAAAGGTACCCTTAAAGGTGTGAAGTAAGCAACATTCTCAGATTCTCAGTCAGATTGGCGCCCATTCATGTGTTAGTAAATCGTAAAAAATAGTTTTTAAAGAAATGTAGAAAAAGTTGATTCAAAACTAATGTTACAGTGGTTTTAATCAAGTACCACAAATTTGTAAATAAGAATTAATTTTGTCGGAAAGAAAATAAGGTCAGGGCAGGTTTGTAAAAAGGAAGGTTAATATAATATAAAATTTTGTTCAAAAATAGGAAATTAAATTTGAAAATTGTATTCAAGAATAAGAAATATTGGCTTAAAATTTTTTGAAATTCGTAGAAGTAAAAAGCAAACCGGGAATGAAGGGGATCCCCCCTGTTTTTTTCGCCTTGAGTATGGTTCCCTTCCCCTTTCTTCCCCTTCCCTTTTACAAGCCGGCCCGGCTTAGCCGAGGTAAGGGTATAAATGATCAATTTCAGATTAGAAAATAATAGTAAAGCAGTTTTGAATAATTATTTCAATGATTTTACTTTGGAGAATAGTGCCGAGATTCACTTCCGGCGCTCATTAAGTGCACTTCCGACAGCTCAAAAACCTAAAGCTACAGTTCCTGTCATTAATGTAGAAGTTAAGGCGTGGAATTGGGCCATTTCAGAAAAATTGTGGCAAGGTTTTTTGGGCGTTCCACTCATAGATTTATTTTATAGATTTTTTTAAAATGCAAAATTCTCATAGTCAATTCAATGTTGAAAACTAAAACTTTCATCGGCCTCTTTATTCATTATTTTGGAGAAAAAAATCTGAAAAAAAACTAAAACTTCCTATAATTATTCTTATTAAAATTCTAATCTCACTGAGAGGAACGCTAAAATTGTTGGCTAACATTTTTTTGATACAAGTGTTGAATTTTTGTGCAAAAATATCATTTTATTTGAGGAAATAAAGAACAAAACCAGAGATCGGCAAAACTGGAGCGCAGTTTTTACAAAAACAAAAAAAAGAAATTGCAAATTCTAGTCTTATACAATAGATCTATCTTATACAGTAGATCTCTCTTAAAGTTTTATGTTAGTATAAATTACTTTTTTAAGGGTAAAATGTAGAGTAAAAATATGCCTTATTTTGCTTAATCACAGGTCGGTATATTTTAGCTGATAAAATCCAAATAATTATATTCTTAAAATTACTAATAAGCCCTTTGTGATAAAACGCTATCAAAGATATCTAAAATGCGGTAAAAAGGACTTTTTAAGAAAGGATTTAAGATGTGGAAAAACCTCGGAGGATTAACCTCCTTAGCTTTGTATTAATGAAGACGCTCTTTAGCGCTATTTTCAGATTTGTCAAAGCGGGGTGAAAACCGGAATAAAATTTCTGTAAGTTTTTTATTAATTCTTTCATATCCTGTTCCAAAACTCTTGAATTTTTGTAAGTGTAAAATTCTTCCAAATATCGTATATGTGACGGTCGATTTTCAATGAAAATTACCAAAGATTTTATAAATTTTTTTAAATTTTTTCAATATCTTTAATCCAGGAAGAACGAGCATCCTGAGTCAAAGGCGGCGAATTAATCCGAATTAATTCGGCTTTTGAAAACGACTTGTCTGATTAAGTTTTTAGATCGCTCAAACTGAGCACAAATATCTAGTGAATAATAACATAAAGAAGAATTGGTCTGAGATTACTAAAATTGTTTAATTATCAGTTTTTGAAAAAATTGGAAAACAATGGTCTGATTCGGACCATTTGTTTGTTAATTTATTTTTTTCTAAATACTTGTGCTCAATTTGAGCTATTTAAAACTAAATCAGATTAGTTGTTTTCAAAAGCCGAATTAATTCGCCGCCTTTGACTCATGATGCTCGTTCTTCCTCGATTAAAGATATAGCATAATTTTTGTGGCAACTGTTGAGATGACAAACCAAATTATCGGGTTTGAAAAACAAACTTTCTGTCAACTAGATGGTCGAAAAAATTTTTGTTCGGAAATTATTTTCTTGAGAATTTCAGAAATTATGCAATTTTATATTTGATAATTCACAATTCAAAAATAATCATGAGCCAAAGTTGTGGGTTTTTACAGTGACTCACTTTTTCGATAAAAAACAAGTTTTTGAACATTTTTATCTAAAACTTTACAAATTCAAGTCTGCCAATTTTCTAAATAGTCACTAATAATGATGAATTTAAATTTTATTTGTCTTTCCTGTTGTTACCGGGTGTCAAAAATGGCGCCGATTGTCGCGGGTTTAATCTCGAAAGTAGTCAGACTAACATAAAATAAATTTGAAAGTTATTTAGGCCAAATATAACTTACAGATTTCCGTTATGGACCACATCTCCGTTAATTCATCAAATGATTAAACAGTTATTTTTTCTCCCAGCAGAAGAATGGCTCCATGAAAATCCTTATAAATCAGATAAATTGATAAGTTTTTTTTATGGTATCTTTGATCTTAAAAAACACTCTGACGCTTTTTACCAACCAGCAACTAATAAATATGCTTGCATTTTAATTTTCTGAGCAGGAATGTTTAGTTTTTTGCGTTTTTAAAAATGGGTTTTAAGTCTCTTGAAAACGTGACGAAAAAAAGTTTAAGTATAATTTTGGACTTAAAAATAATAAGTTACATTTTTTCCACGCGACCTCATTGGTGAATTTCGAATACGATAAGAGCTTTTTCAAATCTATGTACGCGAAAACCTATGTTAACAGAAAAAAATTTCTTCAAAAACTCACCACAAGGTGACAGGAAGCGTTCAAAATCGAAAATATTACATCAGACTAGCGCAAAAGAGTTATTATTCAAAAAAGTCTTATCGTATTCGAAATCCACCATTCTAGTTAATATATTTATTGTACGAACTTTCATTTTTTGGAGATATATACCCTCGGTTATGTTTCATAAGATAGGATCCAGCTATTAATTGGTCATTTAGACGGTTTATATCTTTTTTTCAACCACATGGCCTCTGAAAAGTAAATAGAGTGTCCACACCGTTAAGATTACGGCTTTTGGAAAAGACTCACCCGATTGAATTCTTAGATATGCTATCTAAGATAGCTCAAAATTACCGCAAATATTAAAAAAATACATAATATATAATATTATTTTTCCGACCTAAGTGGATCTTGAAAATGAGAGCTATCTCTATAGCGCGTGTTCGAATCCCACTAATGTTGTCTAAGTGACTGTCTTGGGTATAATAATAGGCAAGAGTGCTTGATATTTGGAGCCCCAAAGTTGATTGGTGCGTAATCACTAAGGCAGTCACTAACACAATCACTTAGACAACATAAGTGAGATTCGAACACGCGCTATAGAGATAACCCTCATTTTCAAGATCGACTTAGGTTGAAAAAAGGATATAAAAGAAAATCTCACATAAAATTGTCCAACCAATTTTTTTTCGATTTTCCGCGAATATTTGTGGTGATTTTGAGGTATCTTAAACTCAATCAGATGACGTGTTTCCAAAAGTCAAATGTGAACTGACACCCTATTTACTACTGAGAGGCACTTTGCTTGAGAACAGGGGTTAATGTAGAAAAACTTTCAGAAAAAGCATTGAAAATCATCTTGAGTTTTTAAATATGAAAATTTCCGCAAATGATGCAGATTTAAGTTTCTTTCTCGTTTTTTTTTATTAATTTTTTATCCTAAAAATCAAAAATAAACTTAATTTTTGATAAAGTCAGTAAAACAATAAATTTGGTTAAGTAAGAGGCAAACTGATGTAATGATTGGGTTGGTCTCTGAATTGAAATAGTTCGGGATTATAGAACTGTTCAGAAATTAGGCGTAATTTAACCAAAAGTGGTTCGTGTAAGGTTATGGGCGACACTTTGGCGCCAATTATATTTGACACCTCCACCTTCACCATAATTCAACAATTGTTACTAATTCGTAAAAAATGGTATTTCATCGGCGCCGGCAAGACGGGGTAAGATGTTCATTTTTTGTGGTTTTTATTATTCGCGAAAATTTTATCTTACATTTTAAATTTCATTTTCTTTCTAATCTTCCTAAAATCTCGAGAGCGAAGTTTGAGTTGTAACAAAAATAGTCAAAAATTTGCGGTCGTTTAAAAATCTTGAAATTTTTAACTCTATTCAGCCAATAATCGTTAAGTAAAATTGCTTTGTACGTACGCGTTATTTCGAATAACATTGATCCCTGAGTTTTTTTCTTCCTTATAATTAAAAGTTTTTTGAATAATAAGTGGAAAATGGTAAGATTTGGACCAATTGTTTCTGAATATGTATGGTCATTTTCAGCTATTTATGAACTCAATCAAATAACTTGTTACAAATTACACTGACTAACCATTTATGGAAACCCAGTGTGATAATTAATGCACCTGCTACTGGCACTAATTGTACATAAAATGAGACTGTTAAAAGTTGTAGTTTTATTAACTTTAAAAACAGAATGATTCTCAGTGAAATAAATTTCACTGAGGTATAAAATTTTCGCGAAAAAATGGTTTCCATAAATGGTAATGGGTCTCCATTAAATGAGTATGGGTTTCCATTAAATGGTAATGAGTTTCCATTACATGGTTATTTTGTGGCAAAATTTGAAAAAAGTTTTTTCAGCCAAAAATTTAAAATTTTTTTTTTTATTTTTTTCTAAAATACATGTTCAGGGATCAATTATAGGGCAGCTTGAAATCAACAAACTTTTTAGAAGGTTTGGGAGCAAATTAAACACCAAAAACAGAGTTTATTTTACTCAAACATGCCTTGTTTTTCAAACAAGGTTTCCATAAATGGTAATTCCTGGTTTTTTCAAAAATGGTTTTCATAAATGATAATGGGTTTCCATTAAATGGTTATGGGTTTCCATTAAATGGTAATGAGTTTCCATTATCGGGGGTTTCCATATATGCTTAGTCAGTGTACTCGTATCCAAAAGCCGGAATATAAACGGTGTGGACACCCTAGTTACTACTGAGAGGCACATTGCTCGGGAAATACTTTAATTATTTTTTCAATAACTAAAAAGTTTAATTCCTAGCAGAAAGTGTTTCGACTTTTAACTCTGACTAAAATAATTCCATTTCTTAAATTTTGAAAGTTCACATAATTTATCTCAGAGATAAGCTTTAAATTTCGCTCAGAATTTAACATCTCCCCTCAATTGTTACAAATTCGTAAAACAAAAAGGTATTATCGGCGCCGTCCGGACGGGGGGCTCCTTAAGGTGATCATCGCTGGGGATTAATGAAAATCTAAATCCGAATAGTCAAATAAGTGTGAAATTTAAACCTTCGACCGTCCGCACCAAAAAGTGCTGATGTTTCCAAAAAAATAAAATCAGTTTAAAACTTAACTCGCCGACCGATTAGCGGCTTTCCGGGCCTGGCGCCTCGCGGGTTAAGAGAGACGAAGCCGAGATTGTAGCGGAAGTATTGCTATGTTTTTGGTCCCGACATATCCTAGGAGTTAAAAACCCGACAAAGTGGCGCAGCCGAAATGTATCGAACATATTTTGAAAATTCTTCTTATTTGTAACAGTTTTTAATTATAGGCTATAATTGGAAGCTAATCTACAATGCGAGGACAAAAATCATATAATTTGGTACAATCTGGACGCCCATTTTGTACCAAATTATGTTTTCGTGTCAACTTTTCCGCCTCAATTTTCGTTCTGTTTTGTTCACGCGTGAATCACGCGGCGTGATCGAAGTTCGTTTTTTCTTCATCATTTAACTTTAATTCTAGAAAATATTTTGTTCGGCGACGCTACGAGTTAATACCTGACGAATAAAAATATATTCGAAACGTTGTAAAATAAATCATTTTTTTTAATTGCAAGAAAGTTATATAAAATCGTGTCTCAAAAACCAATACAAAAATCATATTGCCAATATGATATTGATTATATTTTGCTTCGATTCAGTTTCGATGTGTTCTTGAAATTATTAGTTTGAAAAAATAGGTTTTTTTAAGTAATTTTCTCATTCCTTGATTTTTCAACTAATTTTATTAAAATTAATGGGCTTCCTAATTTTTAAGTCGTGTACTCGACGGAGCTCTGATACTATCTAGAATGGGTGACCTATTATGGATTCTGAATTTTCTGATCCTAAAAGTTTCAAGAGCGCAAAAATAAAAAATCTTTAACCCCTAGACCAGACCTGGCCAAAGCCAACCAATTTCGTAGGCTTGGATTGAGCTTGGCTTGATCATGTCGGTAATTTTGAAGCTTGGCTTAATTGAGCTTGGCTTGAAATTGGCTTGGCTTAATTTTGGCTTGGCTTGATATCCCTTTATCACCTTTTGATTAATCTAATAGATGTGGGCTGAAAATAAGAGAAAGCGGCCTCATGAGTGGCTAGAAGGGGTCTTAGGGGTGTTAGGATTGGCTCCCTCAACCCACATCTATCAGATTAATCAAAAGGTGATAAAGGGATATTTTCTGGCTTGGCTTGACATAACTTTTTTGACTTAACTTTTTTGACACAAATAGGACTTTTAAAGGTGCGTAGTATTTTGTCACAACAAACCACTCAAAAAATTACGAACATTAATGAAAGAAGGCGAGACCAAGGTTGTTAAAGGGACGGCTTTTGAGTGGGTTTTCCATCAATTTTCTTAAGTTTAAAAAAATATATAGGCAAAAACGGGGATCAAAAATCCAGTCGGTGGCAAATTCGGCGATATTGACATATTTGGCGATATGAGGAAAAAATTAGGCAAACTTGGCGATATTGGGCCGCCGATATCGGCCGTCCCCCTGTAGAAATGAATTTCCCTTTATCGCACGTTTGTTAATCACAATTTCTGCCATTTTCACTTACCCTTAATGCCCATTTTGAATGTTTTCAAAATTTCAAAAGTACTTCTTCTGATGTAACTTGACCCCGCGATTCTAATCAAGCCAAG
>SCLH01000169.1:160664-171215 GCA_004367855.1 Oikopleura vanhoeffeni
TAATGAAAATATTTGCAACTATGAGTCAATTATGTACTGAACGGTCACTAAAGAGCGAAAAATGGTCCAATTTTTGAGATTTCACAGGGGGATTGTTGCTCTCTGGCGACCTTTTAGTACATAATTGAATATGCCAATATAATTGTTGCCTTAAAAGTCGATTTTACTCCTGGGTATGACCCTACCCATAGTTGCTAATATTTTCATCAGAAAATCGACCCTTCCGATTATTTTGAGGGTACTTACGAGTCTCTACGGTATTTTGAAAAAGTACCCAAATAACATAAATAAAACTTTGGGGAAGAACTTCAAACGTTTTTAAGACTTTTTCTCATTACACCAAAGTAAGAATAAAATCACATGACGAAATAATTCAAAAATAAGGTTTGGAATATGTCATAAATTAATCCTTATTTCTTGAAAAATAAGATCACATGACGTTTTTAAAAAATAATATTATGTTCAAAACTCTTAAATTAGGTGTTTATTGNTTTTCGGCGTAATTTGTTCACTATTTGTTTACTTGTACTAAAACCTTATTTCCTAATTTGAAGGTCACGTGATCGTTTTTGGACTTTGGTGTAATGAAAAAAAGTCTTAAAAACTTCTAAAGAACCGCTTCATTTTTTTCAAAAAAAAAATTGTACCAACCTTATTCCTTGTGATCATTTTGGGGCTATGGTGTAATGGGAAAAAAGTCTTAGAATTTTTTTCTGATCCTGCTCAGATGCTTTTTTTGATGATTTAAATTTTTTTTGCAAAAAATGAGTACTGTAAATTACAGTCTGTAATACAGTAAAAATTTTCAAAAAAAAAGCGCACAAACGTCAATTATCCAAATAGTCGATCTATCACTTTGTAAATTGTCATTCATACATGATCAAGGGGCCTAAAAGACACTACGGGAGTTAATAAAATCCTATTATCGGTTTTTCTCTTCGAAACCCAGAAAATCCTCATTTTAAATTTAATATTATTTTGAGAATCTTTTCTTGATTGAGCGAACCCCTGATTAGTCCAATGGTGTTTTCAGCCTTTATTATCAATTTGTTATATTGAAAATAATAAGCTCGATAAATTTCAAATGAAGGGAATATTTTGTTACTTCGCTATCATCGCTAAGATGATAACAACATATGAGTCATATGATATAACTGATACCTCCTTGACATTCCAATATGAATCATGAGTGTTTATTTTTCATCGGTTCACATTAAAAATTAACAAATAAAAAATAATATTTTAAGATTGACGCCAAAATATTCAAAAAACCAATTTCACTGTTAAAATTTTAATATTTACATGGAAATGCAAATGTATAAATTATTTCGGACATAAAAAACATTTTTTATAATTTTTCTTAAAATTTGGAAAAACTCCTCTGTAATTAGTTATTACAGTTTTAAAAAATATCAAATCTGATTCGCCGACAAAAAATCACACGTCTATCTGATTCAAAAGTTACCTACATGTAGGGATGTTTTTTGTTCATGCCCCAAGCAACAAACCTGTGCTTTTCATCTCATCAAGTTCTTTGCTTATTATTTTTTCGAATTCTTCAATTTGCTTTATCCCCATTCGGCTATTTTTCTTTTCTTGTTTTCTCTTTTTGATTTTTTTAAGCTTATTTGATAACATAATGATCATTTTTGCCACTTCATTTTCTTCATCATCAGAATCATTTGAATCAGAGTTACTTTTTGATTCTGGTACAAGAATATCAGCAAAACAGTCAATTTCACTTTCTTCCTTAATTTTTGCGTTATTGTAAAAATCACCTGAACCAGGTGACCTAGTATCGACTTATTCGGGTTAAACCATTAACAAGGCTGTATAAATAAAAAAAAGTAAGGCACTGTCGTAGTTCTTTGCGATGAAAACGATGGCCCACAAATTTTATGAGTGCCCGCACTCGTTGGCGCTGTTTTGGGTGACAAAAATGGAAAATTAACTTTTTTCAAAATGTAAATAAAATGTACCCAATGATTATCTCAAGCAATTTCGCTCCAAAAATCGTCTCAGGCAGAATTCAGTTCTGCATCACTAGTGAGAGTGATTGCATTCAATGCTAAGAAGTTTTTGAAGTTAAATCGCTTGGCGGATAGAATGCGCACGTTCTGAAGAGAAAAAATTAAGGCATTCAACGATTTTTTGAAAATTAAGTATTTTTTTTTCTATTTCGACCAGAAACAGCGCCACCAAGTGCCCAGACCAAAAAATTTTGATGGCGTCAAAAATAACAGTAGTAACTTTATTTTTTAATTTATGCGAGATAGTGATCAGCTGTTTTATTTCTAAACATTTTTGTGGTGCACCACTCATGAGTGCTGGCTCATAATATATTTAGACGGTTTTCGACGAGAATTTCTCACCGAATTGCATGAGGGTTCTTTCGACAAATTCGAAAGGGGCAAATAATAGCCATAAAAAATTTAGGCTCTGTTACTAGAGTCTAGTGGTCAGAAAATGATTTCTTAAAACTCTCGTTTTTAGCACTAACTTGAATTTTAGGCATAATAAACTTAATTTTTTTTTCATGATTATGACCGTACTAACAACAAAAAATCTATGATTATTATAGTATAATATAATATGAGAAAATTGGTTTATTTAACTCGTAGACTTTAGACATGAATCTGTGCCCAGACTCGATTTATGCCGACGCGTCGCCATACTTAAAATCGAGCCATATTAGCAAAGTTTCATTATCAACATACATTTTTCAATAGCTTAAAATAATTTCAGCCAAATTTGCTAATACATTGAAAAAAAAATTTAAAACGAATTTAAAGGCATTTAATGAGGATAAAGAAAACAAAAAGTTGCGAAAATTACGCGCAGTACACCAAAAGTGCAATAATAAGATGAATTAAACTTAATTTAATTTGCAATTACTCTATATAAAACTACAAATGATTTTCTATCGCTCTGTCTAACAAATATATATATATGTTTCTTACAAAATTCTCTGTAAAATGACTCTTTAATTTTGAGGAAAAACTTATTCTCGTATAAAAGATTTGCTCTCATCTTCTCTCTCGCCTAACCATTCTTATGTTAATCATCATTTCGAAAGTTATGACTTCTAGCAAAGAATGCTCTATTTAAACTGGAGGCCATACTAAAATTAATAATAATTATAGTCCTATATTATAGTCTATGAATGCATAGAAGTCTTAGGAGAAATTTGTTAGATTCTTTCGAAAGGAGGTCTGCCACGTGATTTGGAGTACTTTTGACAAAAGAAGGCATGTAGTACCAAATACAGTAAATTTGAAAAAGTACTCAAACTACGTCAAGAAAATTGCAAGGGGCAACTTCAAACGTTTTTAAGACATTTTCTTATTACACCAAAGTCCGAATAAAATCAGGCTGACGAAATAAATTCCAAAAATAGGTTAAATATGTTCATAGATAATCCTTATTCTCGAAAAAATAAGATCACGCTGACGTGTTTGAAAAATATTATTATTCAAAACTCTAAATTAGGTGTTTTATTGCCAAAAATTTTCGGCGTAATTTGGATCACTATTTGTTAACTTTAACCAAACTTATTACCTAAATTGAAGGTCACGTGATCGTTTTGACTTTGGTGTAACGGAAAAAAGTCCTTAAAAACTTCTGAAACCTTTTCATTTTTTTTCAAAGTGATAGCTTATTTAAAAACATCTATTGTTTCCGACACTTATTTCTTGAATATACGGTCCACGTGATAAATTTTCGGGCTATGAAATTGTAATGGAAATGTCTTAGAATTTTTTTCCTGATCACGATGAAAGGTTTAATTTTGTGATAAGTATCTGGTAATACAGTTAAAAATTTTCAAAAAAAAAAACGCACAACGTATTTGTTCAAAGTTATCGTTAACTTTAATAACTGATCTTGTCATTAATGATTTAGCGTCGTAAAATGCGATTATATGGTGTATGGCGACGCGTCGGCATAAATCGAGTCTACGAGTTAAATATATTTTTAACACAAATTGTGTAAAAACAAAGAAAAATAAATATTGTCCAAACATGCAGTTTTTGGTTCATTCAGTTGGGTTCCAGTAAAGTCAAAAAAGGTTATTTAAAAACTTTCAGTTTGGAAGAAAAATTGATCGAAATAAATCAAGATTACAAACTCACACTTTCTGAAGACATTTTCTCGTTTTATCAAAGTTTAAAAACAGCTTCGCAGAAAGTCTTGAAAATACAATATCTAGAGTCAACTGTGCAGATTGTATTTTTAGTTTCAAACATTAACATTTTTGGTACATAAAATTTTGATTTTCAGCAACGTTTCGATTTTTATTTTGAAATCATATTCACAGAAAATATAAAAATTAAAAAAGATTCGACAAATTCGTTAGCAGTATAACAAGCAAGTTTAATTTTATTTTAAATAAAGCATTTATCCGCATTTGGGTTCATAAAAGATGGGTTTGATTCTACGTTGTAAACACTTTCTACAAAATCTCCAAAGTAATCATGCTTACAATTTCGGAAAACGACATTTTCAAAAATCAAACTTTTGATTGGCTTCTCTTCCGTTCCTTCAATGATAGTATCAAATGGGGAGGAGAAAGGGGCAAGGAGAGGACAGCTGTTCAGAATAAAATTGAAAACATTCTATTCTCGAGGTGAAAATGTTTTTTTCATTTTTATGATTGCTTACTATGCAGTTAATGACATGGAGTACATGTCTGCCGAACGATTGGAAGTAAAAAGGGTCAAGCAAGCCTAAAATCACAACATAATCATATCAAAAATTGTTTTAACAAGGTTTCTTCAAACACATGATTGTAATTTACAAAACTTTTAGAAGCGGGTTCAAAAATATTATTTATTTTGTTGTTGTTTTTAGTTAAAAATCTTATCGGTGACGCATGCTGATATCAGGATAGACATTATTATGGGTCTATAATATCCCTTTAACGACCTTTTGTTAATATATGATGTGCGGGCTAAAAAACGGCCCCATGAGTGGCTAGGACGGGTCTTAGGAGCGTTAGGATTGGCTCCCTCAACCCGCACATCCTAGATTAATAAAAGGTCGTTAAAGGGATATAAACTCTATATGCGCATATTTGATTTTGAAGTTAAGAGGGTGGTCTGATCAACTGTGGTTGAAATTCTTTTCGAGCTAGAAATACGAGGCGCCTCTAGAAAAAAAGGAAAGGCATTTTTTTAAATTTGATATTCATTTTTGAGAAAATTGTGAAATTTTCGAAGATGTTTGCGGCTCCGGGAAGAAATTGAGACAAAAAACGCAGTCTTTAAAATTGTTTTTCCTCGGCTTTGGCTTTTATAAGATGTATGTTTTTTCCTCATAATGAGTATCAACAAGTTTTATCAACAATTTGTATGAACGGTCTACGTGACGCCTTTTCCCACGATTTTATTCCTAAATCAAGTTTTTTTGGCGTTATGCAATTTTTTTGCATTTGCAGAACAATTTCAAAAAACTTCAATAATTATGCAAATCACATATATTCACATACATAAAACAAAGCATTTTGATTGGCTGGAGCATCCATAGCGTCGTCAGGGAACGACGCCCAAACAATAGGACATCCTGTATGTGTACCGCGTGAGTTTCAAGTGGCGTCGAGATTCGAGCCAGATAGAAGACCATACTCGCACTGTTATTAAACAAACCTAATCGGGCGTGAACTGATGACTCCAATAAATGAAAGAGCATGGCGAGCTCGAGAATTAGTCAAATGTATATAAATATCACACATTTAAAGCAAAAAATCGCGCCAAAAATAAATTTACAACATTCATGCGTGTTTAAAAAAATTACATGAAAAATAAACCATAAGATTTTCATGCAAAATTTCAAAACTCTGGAATGAAGCCGTAAGAGCGCAATTTGATTAAGACCCTAAAATGCAAAACTAAACTTCCTTTCTTTGTTACAGTGGTTTGAAAATCTTCTCTGGGTTACAGGTGTTGATCTCTTTATCAATATCCGGAGAAATTCAATAATAATTTCATGCATTTTATAAAAGTAAAGTTTTTTCTAGTTTGATTTCAAATGTTTAAATGTTTGACGTTAAGGCGGTAACCGACGCGTTTTACCTTTTTTAAAACGCGAGTTCTGTTCTAACGGACAGCCTGAGGATACTGAAATCTTGGAATATAGTTGAATTTTTTCTGAATTTTTCAAAAAATGTATTTAAAAGTTTTTTGCATGATCGTACCGGTCGTGATACTGGATTTTTAGTAACCAAACCGTGATCAAAATTTTGAATGACGCAAAAATTAATAAATTTCCATGTATAGATATCGAGATATTGACCTCCATAGGTTACCCAAAATTTCTGAATCTAAGGAAAAATTTTTTTTTTCGAAAAATAAAATTTTTTTAATTTTTTAAACAATTTGACATCTCGCCTACCCAATGCAAGAAAAATTAAAGTTTTTGTTACAGCAGTTCAACAATGACATCATAAAACACTTAGAGAGAATTCGAAATTTCTGAAAAAAAATTTTGTCCGAAATTTTTTTTGTGTATTTTTCTGGAATGAAATCGACAACAAAATTCCGAATACCGCAAAAATTAGCTTCGTAGCATGTGTAGATCTCGAGATATAGACCTCCGTCGGTTACCTCCTTAAATAGTGCTAAAGGGCACTAGGCAAAATTCAGCTGCTTATTTAGATCAACCGATCATTAATTTATCATCCGGCTTGATTATCGACTCGGGAGAGCAAAATGTTAGGTGACAAACAGCGGGCGGTCACTAGCACAATTCTAGGTCACAAAAAAACGACCCATTTTTCAGTGTCTAATATTTGGCTAATAATCATCTTAATCATTCTTGGATAATCTTAATCATATTTGGCTGATAATCATCTTAATTATTTTTCTTTTATTAGTATTATATGTTTTAGATATATTTCATACTATCGAACATTGTCTGTCCGCCTCGAATCTCGACGCTCCTCACTTAATTCATTCAAATATCGATTTGGTCACGAAAACCCCATTTTTTGGTCCGCCAAAAACCCCAACAATCCACTTTTTGTTCGGACGCCACTTGAAACTCACGCGGTAGGTTTACATATCCCCAATTCACACTTTTGTGAATATCCCGGCCCTACTACTTAAAAACACACTACGTTTCCTAATTAGTGTCGGGATATTCACAAAAGTGTGATAGGGGGATATCCATATTACTATTAATATATATATTGGGACTTGAAAATATTTTACAAGGGGGAAAATGTCAGAAATCAGGTTTCACAGGGTTGACCAACCCCTAAATTTCAGACAATATTTAATTAATTCAAAAATAACCACAGCCTTGCAGTAGATTTTTATATGCTTCCGAAGGGATTAATTGTCAATTGCGATTTAAAAAGTGAGGTTATTAGGTGTCAATGGATACTATATTAATATTTAAAAAATTAAATTGTCGAAAAAACGAGAAGAACTCTCCATTTGGTACTTTGCCTTCAATACATCCAGCTTGCTCAATGTCGAAGCCAATGAAGTCTTTAAAAATGATGTCATGGAATTCAGCAATACTTGTCGAATTTCTCTCTTCATCACTTGAATAATACGTAGTACTAAGTTTTATCGCACCTTAATTAATCTTAATTCTTAAGGGGGTTGTAATCGGCTGGAAAAAAATTATATATATATTATTATATAATTATATATACTCACAAGTCGTAGGTAAGCCAGCAAGTCACCGATAACAAATCGTCAATAAAATAATAAGTTTAAAAGTCGATTTTACGCCCGGTACTGACCTTACCCATAACTCTTTTCTTAGACTTAAGATTAGTATGAAAATTTTTAGATTGTTATTGTTGCATGTTGAACGGTCAAACTCTGCCGATCGAAAATGGCCATATTTTTAACAAGGAGTACAGTATTTTTTACCTTCGACATTATAAAAAAACAAGTTATCAAATAGGATGTCTTTAACGTATCCTCCTCGTCCAATAGCGCTTTTGAAATCAATCCCTGCATTCACTTTCTCTGGAAGATACCTAAAAAATAGTTGATAACATGCTTTGAAATCCTTTTTTTTCTAAAATCCCAATTTGACATAATGCAATTTGCAAACGTACCCAAAATTACAATTTCGGACTGTCACGTTTTCAATTCCTCCGCTCATCTCACTCCCGATAGCAAAATTTTCATTTTCAAGCTGGCAGTCTTCAACTAGAACATTTTTTGTTGGCATTGCAAATTCACGCCCACAATAGTTAAACCCACTTTTCAAAGGTTTAATTTCCCGTTGTCATTTTGTGGTAAATCCTTAGAAGCAAATTAATGGATCTGAGTTTTCCAAATAGATAAAATATATTTTAATAAAAATACATTTCACTTTTAATACATTTCACTTTTAATACATTTAACTTTAAATACATTTCACTCCCTGTTCAAAATGACACTGTTTTCAGAGAAAAATCGAATAAATTTGACATGTGAAAAACCTGTTTTTCTTTAATGATTTTTAATTGGTCCATCAAATATTTTAATCGCTTTCAGATCGAAATAATATTATAATTCTTTACAAAGAAAAGTACTTTAAATTAAACTAAATACATTTCGTGTTCAAAAACACATTCTATTTTTTTCACTTTCACGAATTGTCTTAAAGAAATGGCTATATTTGTTGGTTAGCGAGAATCTCGAGAATTTCGCTGCGAGATACATTAATATTAATTATAATTAAATTGAATTTGCAAGTAAAACTTGTTTTTAACAACAATTAAACCACACTTTTCAGTGATATAACATCGTCCCCCACCGAGATGAAGCAATTTCTAATTTGGACATCACTAGTACTATCGATATCGATTCCGTCAGTATTTCTAGAAGTCCAGGGAGCGTTTATATTCATATCATATATTTCTATATTTTGAGAATAAACGAAATGAATGGTCCAAAAAGGCGAATTTCTAAATTCTTTAAATGGTTATAACTAGACGGAATCATAAAAGTAGTTAATTCTGGGTAATCTACTGGTCAGTAGTTATAGCACTTCTAAGTGAAAGCACTCCTAAGTAGTAATATCACCCTTTTTCGAGTACACCTTAAATTCGGGAAGAGGGCCCATTAATAGTTCGAAAGGAATTCACCGCTCCTTTGAAAACGCGGAAGGGATTAAGTTTTTTACGAAAAAGGAACTTCTTGCTCAGAGTGGCCAAGAGAAAGCAGTGAATACGAAGAAAAATCGGTAAAATTTTTACCTTCTCAACTTGGAAAACTATAAATCTAAAATTTAAGGAATATGTCCATTATAAAGATAATTTAACTTGGCGGATATTTCTTATTCTAATAAAAAATAATAAAAAAATGCTAAATCTGAGAAATTGTCTCCTAAAGTAGTATTTCAAAAAAGTTTTAATTCAAGCAACTATATCCAATACGTCATTCTTACGTAATCGGACTTCGAAGGGAAGCTTACATTTTTGTTCCTGGTGAAATGTAGCCCATTTGAGGATGCACATCCGACTGTTGTTTTTTGACTGTGCTTATTCACTGTCGTAATGTGAGCTGACTTGTATAACGTCTTTATTAACTTTTCGCGTATATAAGTCATATACGCAAACCCTTCACATTCATTCTGATTAGAAATGAAATATATAAGTATACCCCCTATCCTATGTTTCCATATCTTTACATTTTCTAAAAGAAATAATTTTAGATCTAAACATGAGAAAATGTTTTTTATTAATTGATATAGAAGGACAAAACCTTGAAAATACCATGCAAGCAAAATGAAACCAACATATCACTTAACCAACTGGTTAAAGACATAACCAGAACGTTACTTTTTACAGCTCCGGCTAAATACAGCTTTCAGTGTATTTCCAAATAAATTATATTTCTCTCAGATCATTTTGAAGGCTTTCTCGAACTGGTCATCCGCACAGTTTTTCTAGTTGTGTCTTATTTATCCTAAAAAATGTCTCACATATTAAAATACATGTGAATTTCGAAATTATGTGGTGAAAGATAAATTCAGGGCTGGTTGAATATGAAAAAATATTTTATTTGAAAGTCTTTTTTTTGTGTGTTATTTTTTAAGTTCCTGAAAAGATTTTTTTTCTGCAAATTCCACTTAAATCTCCCGCTATCAGTAATACAGTGAGTGTGGCGGATCATTCCAAAGTTATGGATTACATCAATACATTAATCTCGAATTCGATTTCACCATTTAAAATATTTTACCAAATCTAGAAGCTCCGTTATTACACAAAAACAAGTGAAGTAATTGATGATAAGTACAGTTTGTAAAACAGTATTTCCGGTTGTCCTAGCGCTTCAAAAATAATCGCAAATTTTTTCTCGAGTACTGTTAAATTTTTTTTTGACAAATTTAAAACTTTATTGAAAAGATTTTACACAGAAAAAAGTTTTAACATAAAAAGTGGTCAAAAAATATTTTGTAATATCAATAGAAAGAAATTGCTCATTTGTTTTATTCTGATGCCGAGAGGAAACTTTTTAGAGCACCCTTAAGGGGGTTCCCAACGGAGTTTTTGACTCCGATTTATGTCAAATTTTAGATTACGTTCAAAATCGAAAATAATTGGCT
>SCLH01000169.1:204027-214339 GCA_004367855.1 Oikopleura vanhoeffeni
TCACTATGAGTCATAGACTATGACGTCATTTAAATATAAATTGACGTTTTAATTTATGCTGCCCCAATGACCGGTCAAAGTTCAAGGTTAATTTCAATATTAGCAACTATCGGTCAGTTATGTACTGAAAGGTCACTTTAGGGTTGGCACCAGACCTCGGCAAGCCAAAGGTATTTGTCTGGCTTCACTTGGCTTGGCTTGACCAGACGAACAAAAATCGTTGGCTTGGCTTAGCAGTAAAGCGGCAAAAAACAAAAACGGCAAAAAATCACTATTTTGGCATTTTCGGATATAAAAACTCTTTCTTTCAAAAAATTATTGGATTCATGTACTTTAGAGCGCGATTTAGATCCTAAAAGTATATTTTTAAATCATAATACAGATTTTGATGAAGCTGATCAGGTGAAATAAGCTTTTTTGTGAAAAATCTTCTATCGATGAAATTTTTAGATTTTTAACCCTTGGAAGCTCCAAATCGAATAAATCGGTGGAGACTCCAAAGCCGATTTTTCGGCCTGACTTTAAGCGCTTATATTGTAATAACTACACATCCGAATTATCTCCTATTAGACTCAAGTTTAAGCCGAATGCCGAAATTGTTGTAATAATTTAATAAATTTTTGACTAAAAAGTAAGGAAAATGAGTGCCGAAAAGGACGTTTTTAGTTATGGTTACCATGAAAAACAAGAAAAATTTCAGAAAATATTTTTAACCTGCTTTCCAATTTTAAATATTTCTTCCCGTTTTTCTCTAAGATCAACTTTTCACACCTTGATACGCGGCTGAAATCTTTGAAAAATAATAATTTTTAAGAATTAAAAAAAATATTTTCGAATGATTGATTAAAGCTCTCGGAAATCGAAACGAAAACCTGGGTAAACAAAAAAACGCCTGTGAGCATGAATACTCGGCGGTTTATCAAGATAATCAAGCGTCTGCCGTAGCTGATAATTTTAATGCTTGAAATACAATAGGTGGCGTTGAATTCAGATGTATTCAAATTTTATTTTTGATATTTAAAACACATTAGAAACCTTAAATCAAAATTATGAAAAATGGCTAATTTTACAGAAGCTAACCTTGAAGATTCTGTTTTTAAATAAAATTCTCAAATGCCAAAAGCCAATTTTCTGCTCTGAATTATGTAAGAAACACGATACGAGTACTCGACCCCCGTGGGTCTAAAAGAAGATAGATTTTTAAAAAACCTTTTAGTGTTCTAGAATAGGCTCACCACCTGGTGGTGTGATGTAACAATGTTGACTTTGAGATGTGTAATCGTTAGACGAAGGCTAGATCTACAAACAAGTTTCCTCAGATTTTTCACAACTGCCCTAGAATTGTTCTGAGGCGTGATTGAAAGGTACCAAAAAGCGACACCTACCCCCTTAAGTCGAAACGTCTAATAAAAAACTATTTAGATTAGAATAAAAATATATATTTTATGTCTCAAAAAACCAAAAAGTTAAGAAAGGTGTTAAGAAAAAAATTCTAGCTCCTCAACCTCATTTACCGGTCAGTTCAACCTGTGATTGCTTATTAATTACAGAAAAATTAGTGAGATATCACAAGCCTTATTCATTCAAGAAATTCTTTATATTGTTATGCAGCAATAAACAATCTCATGAGCCCTTTAAGGAATGGTGAGTGGTTGTCGCTGATTGTCCTGTTTATAGATGCGGTTTCGGTACACTAGCTATGTTGGTGGAATCCCAAAAACTGGTTTTAAACGGTAAAGACACAACTATTTGGCAATCAATTTCAGACATTCCAGTTTATCTGATACAACCAACCTAACGCACTCACATAAACGATATGTAAACCTCACAAGAATAAACACTAAAAAAGTTCCTAACTTCTCCGTCAGTTTCATTATTTTCATTTATTTTTCTGTGTCAGCTTCCCGACCATCAATACAAAGCGATAATCGAGAGCGTTTTTTCGAAATTTTTTTTTTGTCGGACAGAAATTCAAAAGAATTTTCAAAACGAAGTCTATCTAATTTAGAGGGTTTTCAAAAGCCTACTCCTCCGCCATTTAGATCAAATTTATTGCGGTGTAATTTCTATCGAAAGCTCAAAACTAGATGTCTAGAAGACGAAGTGCGGAAACCTTTTTCCGGGAGATTGGATTGCAGACGATTCGTTCTGGAGGCATCATGAAGGTTGCTATATTTTTCAATATTTGAACATAATTAAAGCTTATCCTCCTTACAAGGGTTTATGCTATTCAATTTTTTTCTATTTTTGAGTCGTTTCTCGGAGAGAAGCAATTATAAACAATACTCAAAGCCTTTTTTTTAATTTTGCTTCTTGACAGATTAATTTTTCTTTCACCAATTTTCTGAATTTTTTTCGGTTTTTCCATTTTTTATCCGTTAGAAGCAAAAATTTTGAAAAAGAGCTTTTTGAAATTGATGTAATTGTAGGGGAAGTAAGCTTTAGTGTTTTTTTGGAGCTTATTCAGAGTAGTGCGTGCGTATTGAATGTTGAGCTAGTAGACTACAATAGTTAATATTATATCATGCTTGTTCTGCACGTCAGAAAGTTTTTTTAATACCACCTCAAACCAGTTCATCAAGAAACCATGTATAAAACCTTCATGAAAAAGCGTTGAGAGTAAGTGCGGACACCATCCTTTAAGGTGGTGTAGGGTTGGGTGTGGGGTAGCAGCATGTGGCAGATTGGTACATTGTGTTCGGATCGTGATTTTGAAAGAATATAGATATGAGAATGAAAAATTTTATGTTGTATCGTGTGTGTGTATCTAAATGGAAAGTGTTCATACTTGCAAACGTTTATATGTGTGATATATCTTTTACCATACTTAAGTATCTGTAAAAAATATCAAAAACCCACTTTTCATACAACTCCATTACCCAGATTTTTAAAAGGCGATATTTATAACTTTAGACATTGTCGGGGTGTGTGAGATCTTTTAGAATCATTATCCACTATGCAAAAAATTTCTCTAAATATGAAAGTTTTTTTCCATTGAAAAATAGAGAAAAACGCTTTTAGCGGAAAAAAAATTGACCTTCAATTCTTCCCCTATGAAAAATGTCCTGGACTTTCAAAGTAAGTAGCCTATTACACACACCGCTCAATTTTATACAGATTTTTTTTAAAAATAATTAAAATCTTTTAATAAATTGCGTGCCAAAAATCGGTACAAAGCCGGCTTCCTAAGCAAGTGTTTTCGTTAAATTTCATCAGAAATTTCAGAAACGATATTCACTTAAAAAAACCCTTGCATCGGTTGAAATACGGGAATCAAATTAGATAAAAATTTCACAAGTGTTTCGGCCTGAATTTTCTACAGAGAGTTTCAAAAAACTACTAATTAAAATTTCTCCCCGGACTTGACTTAGCGGAAAATTTCATCAATATTCTAAAGTAGTCGACCAACAAAAGGACAAAAAAAACATATTCATGATTTTTCAAACAGCAGTCAGAAAATATGTAGACATGCATGAAAAAAGTTTAAGTGGGCTATGTTTTTCGTTTTATTCACAGATTTCCTAAATTAATCAGAAAAAATTTGACGAAAAAAATGCTTAAAATTTTCATTAATGCTTTTGAATTTTTTCGAAAATTTTACGAATTATAAAATAAAAGTTTGAACTCAAATCGTTCCTTAAATAGATAAAAAATGAGTTTAATGAGCTGGATACAACATTTATATTGTGGTTCAGCTAACGATAATAAGACAAAAAATAAACCAACTAATTATTTTCGTAATTAAATAGGACGCCCAGTCTGCCACAGGCGCTTGCTACCCCCTTTAAGGGGTGTGCGCATATCTGATTTTGCAATTTTGCAGAGCTAGTTTAGGAAAATCTGAATCTTGAGCCAATATTCCAAAAATGCCAATTTGTAGACCTAGCCTTCATCTTGTGAAATCGAAGGTCAAAACTCAGATTTTGATGACTACACCATCGTACATAGTCCGAACCATATATATCGAAATTTGTTCAAATTTTAATATAACCTGTATAATAGTTATACAAAACTTTTGTAGGAGCGCTTTTGTTGATAAGTGCTATATTAAATCTGAAGTATTGTAAAACGGTCCAAAATACGGTTTTTGGACTTTTTTCATCGGAAATCTTCTCCTCCTAGTAGTTAAATTTCAAAATTTACTCAAATTTTTGCAAAATCTAGCTCTAAACAAACAGAAACTTTGTAGGGCGTTTTTGTCGAATTTCGACCCAAACAAAAATATGAATTTTCAACTACGTGAAAAATTCCAAAAAAATTGCTTCGATTTTTTCGAAAGTAGGCTCAAAAGAAAGCTGGGGAAACATGAAGAGAAAGTTGGCTTACGTCAAGTCAATATTCTGAAGTTTTTGTGGTCAAATTCGAGCAAAAACGTTATTTTATAACTTCATCTTTAAAAAATACTTAGAAAAAAACCGAAAAAATGCGAAAATTTCGATAAAAAATTTTTGATGATTGGGTTCTTAGTCACTCAATTATCACCCGTATCAATTTGGAGCATTTTTGATGCCTCTAAGGTTTTTATTAAATCAGACATGCACACCCCCTTAAGCGGCAATAGTTATTTGATCAGTATCACGCGAGTAAAAATCAAAGAGAAAAAATTTGAGAAATATTGTTTTCTTATTAATCAAAAAATTGATTGAATTCTCCGAATTAATTAACAGTAGCCGCACTTTTGTACATTTAACTGTGCCGGATGTGTAAATATCTCGCCGAGAATTGTTTTGCTCTTCCAGGTGATACAAATTAGCACTATAGAGTTATCAAAAATAGTTTAAAAAACAGAAATTATGACAAAAATAAAACAATTCAGTTTTTACTTTATTTTGTACACTGAATTGTATAATTTATTGTCCTAATTATACTTCTAGATGTCATAAAATTATTTTGTTTGCCTTCTGTTTGTCAAATAAACACAATTTTTGTTTTGAGCACTCAAATTTAAAGAGTAAATATAGTCAAACCAATTAGCAAATAGTATTAACTTACACTTTTTTGGGAGAGTAACGCTTTATCTATTAATTTTCAACTTATGAAAAATACTCAATTTATTTTATTTCCGGAATGAAATTTATTTAAAGAGAAAAAATTGAATATATTTTGAGGTGAGAAAATCAAACATAAAGAAATTTTTTCGAATAAATGAATCAAAATCCTTGATACTTGAACACATAAAATAAAACAAAAATTCTTGCAGTTGAGAGGCCTTTAATTTTTTTTCAGAAGATTTCTTAACTTTCAAAAACTCATGTTAATTTCTTAGGTGCGAAATTTCGACGCTACAAAGTTGCTTTATCTTAAGAAGTAAACAAGATGGAAAAATTATTTTAGCACCAAAAGATCAAGAATTGTGAAAAACTTGAGCATTTCATATTACAAGTTAATCCAATAATGTTAACTATATAAATCTAAGCGCGCAAGAGTCGAGCTCGTAATATATTACCAAAATGAGTATGTTGGTTAAAAAGTCTTGCTGCCTAGCAGAACCTGATATGTCAAAATGCAGGTTTTAAAAGGTGGACAGTCTCAACTTGACCCCGTTTTCGCTTAATATGTTGTGCTCACAAGAGTTCAATTTACGTCTTTTGATGAAAAAAAGGGAATTTTTAATCTTAACTAAAGACAATCGCTGACTTGTACCAAAGTCAAATTAACTTCGAAATGGGAAAAACGATGGAACTCATTTGATTGTTCTTTACGAAGTCGACAAAAAACATACACTTACTTATACAGAAAAAACATTCTCAAACTTAAATTATACGTCTGCTGGAAATCTTCAATATTCAAGTTCCACTAAAATTGAATGATCCTATCCGTGATGAAAGTAATATTCCATTCGACCGGGTCGACTGGAATCGAATCGACCCAACATTCAAGATTTGTTGACCTAGAAGTCTTAGCACTGGTAATTCAACTGTATACTTTAGTATTTTATCTCAATTATATGTTTGTTGCCAAAAGCGCAAATCTGTTCTTTGCTCATTTATAAATTGTTAATAAGCACGTTTTATGATACACTTTAGCCACTTTGTAGAACTAGCCTTCAACTTTGCGAAAAAAATTTGCCAAAACTTTTTGCATGAAGACACTTCCAGAAACATTAGCGATAACAAGGAGACCTAAGCCAAAACCGAAATTCCTACTCCTCTGAGTTATTATTTCAAATCGAAGCCTAGCATTTTTAATATACCTGTATCATATTAGTATAGAAAACTTTACTAGTGGCGTTTTGTCGATAAGTGCTATTATTTTCTAGACAATGCAAAACCATCTTTTTGGAAATTACGCCTTCGAAAATCCTACTCCTCTCAGGTTAAATTTTGCAATTATGCTCTAAAATTTTGCAAAGCTAGTTCAGAACAAATATTTATGGGTAAGGCGATGATACACTAGCCGAGCATGGGGTAGGACGAGAAGAAAGTTGAGTTGAACTGAGACGCGGGCTCGTGAGGATGCCAGGATGCACCAGCGTGTGTGCGATGACACAGGAGTGATAGTCCGGGTGGTGAGCCAAAATCATAAGTTACAGATCTCACGCGGGAAGAACAGCTGCAGCTCCACGAATCAGAATGCAATGCGTGATCAAGCGGTGATAGATCAAGACGTAGCCGGGCCCGTCAGTTTGACTCCCCGTGTGATTGATTCCGAAACTTTATAGCGGCGAAACTTTTGGCAATTCGACCCCAAAACCAAAATATGAATTTCTCAAAATCACGCTAAAAAATTTCCGAAAAAAATGTGCTTCGATTTTTTCGAAGTAGCTCAAAAAAAGCTGGAAACACTGAAGAGAAGTTGGCTTAGTCAACCCCGATATTTTGAAGTTTTTAGTGGTCAAATTGAACACGTTATTTTTGAACATAATTTTGAGAAAATACTTAGAAAAAACTCGAAAAACGCAAAATTTCGAAATTTTTTTGTTGCTCTTTGGCGTTGTTTTATTTGTTCAAACATAACAATTGATTTGGGTGCATTTTTTATGACATAATAACTGCCAAAAAAGATAGGACCGGATACCCTTAAAGCCCTCGCACTTTTGGGCATATTTGATTTTCCGGTGACTGTGACCGCTGAGAACCAGGGGCCCATCCCCAAATATTTTCTATAATTATGAAATAAATTTTTTTAGGAAATTTTTATTTTACTCTTCAACAGCTATTGACATAACAAAATTAATTTTTTTAAAAAAACTTGATATTTTTGATTGCAATTTTGAAAATGATTGATTTGCAGTCAATTCAGGTGCTGAACATTCGAGTTCATTTCTTATATCCTAATATCAAGGTCGAGACATAATTTTTTGCGAATTAAAAATATTTCGGAAATTTTTCAAAATAACATATTTCGGTCATTTTAGACACCAGGGAGTTAAAATTCCAGAAAGTCAAAAGCAAATTTTTGATTGAAATTACCTGAGCTAGAAAAAATATTTATCATTTACAACTTTTTTCTCGGTCGAATCCGTAGGTGGCAGTCTAGACCCCACACTATTTTGTTTCAGTCATCTCGCTTATTATCCATATTTTATCGTTAATTTGCATTTTTTTCATGTTAGTTTAATGAAATTAAGATATAGATTCAATTTTATTAAAAAAATTAAGTTAGATATCTAGAATTAAACATTCTCAGAATTTTTTCTCAGCCCAAAACGTTTTTGACCACTTATAACCCCCCCTGGCCTGTGACCACTTAAACCCCCCCCCCACCTTTATGTGGCCAAAATGAGCATGTGCATATGTTCAAAATATTTTATCACGGTGTGAAACCTGGAAAATATAAGTATCGTATCACGCTGTTTCACCCGTTCCCGTTTCAAAGTTATCTGCGTATTCTGAGAATTAATTTATAATTGATAATATTGGATATTTTTCTCGAACTTATGAACTATCAGCTTCAGATTATCTGCAAAATATTTTGCGATCTGGCGCAATTAAAATGTTTTATTTCATTTGTTTGCTAGGGTCAGTCGCCGCTGTGCGAAAAGCCTCTTTCACAAAGTCAATTCACCGCACCGTAGTGCAAATTGTCGCGGTCTCAAAAAACGGTCACTGCAATTGGGTAGTTAAATATAGGCAAAATGTACATTTATTTACAAAAAAAAGTTTAACTCACGAACGGTTCATGCGATTTCTTTTCTCTTTTTAATAAATCATTCTCGATTATCTAAGTGAAATTAAAGTAACAAAATTTTAATAATTTTTGTCAGATTTCTTGCAATCACTATTTAATGCAGATTTACTGCACGCCATTATTACATTGATTAGGCTAAAAATTAAAATATTGAAAAAGGAGCAAAAATCTTAACAATTATAATATTGATATGTTTTTTTGGTGCGAGACAAATAAAATTATAAAATTTTCAATATAAATATTTGTTTTCTTAACGTTTCGATTAATTGAATCATCTTCAGAATGCGAAGATAAATTCTATCCAGCGAAAAACACAGCACAATTTTTTTTTAATCAGGCTCTCAGATAGGTTGGCTAACTAAATTTTGTACACTTTCGTTACCATTCACATCATTTAGATGCTCGAATTTAGCATCGCAAATTTACAAAAAAGAGTTTTTTCAACTATTAAATTGGAAAACATAATACTCCCTAGTATGAAACGCAAAAAAACATATTTCAACAATTCAAATGTATACGAGTTCGAATGTGCTTGGTCTAAGATTTTTTTGATTACAAGTTTAACCGCTAGAAGGCCTCAAATACCAAATCTTAAAAAACTATCTCCTCCTTAAATACAAATAGGATATCCACATTTATTTCGCTATGGCTTGCAGTACGAAAATATCTATTTAATTCCAAGGATGATTTCAAAATTTGAAGTTTTTCTATAAATTTAAAGAATTTTATATCGACCTCTAATTGGTTCAAAGTCAATCTTTAAGAAACCGTAGATTATACGAAAATGCCCGTACTCTTCGCAATGCCTACCAATTGATAATAAATCATATGTTATGCCAATAACTTTCTCAAGATAACAATGCATTTATATTGACTTCATTCCATTAAGATATTTATATATTTTTGCATATATCAAATTTGAAATCAAAAACCGAAAGCCATTTTATCACCAGATTCCCCCAAACCTCGCTAGCAGGGAGTTTGAGACCTCTAGTTTTATAAAAAAAAATGAGAGAATTTTTTGAATGGCCATTTCTGGTCCAATAGCCAGCATTATGACTCATAATCTATAAAAAAGGGAAATTTTCCCGCGATACAAAATAAAATAATTCTAGAAGCAGATGAACAGTTCCATAATTTGGAAGCCTTAATTACAAAACATATTGTAGATCATAAATCAAGCACTAATTCCTGCATATACATTCCGTGTGATATAAGCGTTACAAATTTTATTTTGAGGGTTATCTACTGTATTTTTCAGTAAAAATTTTTCAACCTCTGAATTAAAGTTAGATATTTTTGTACTGCAGCCATAGCCAAAAAATTGGGTTGATCCTATTTGTATTTAAGGATGAGATAGGTTTTTAAGATTTGGTCTTTAAGGCCCTCTAGCGGTTTAACTTTGTTTTTAATTGCATATTGTAGTTCGTAACCTTGAAATGTATAAAAATGATAATTTTCTTAAAATATTCTAACATGAGCCGTTAAATGCATAAAACCTTATTGCTGCTTTTACTCTCCATTCAATGGAGTCCATTGATCTATTTCGTGATATCCACGTATCCAAAAATCACATAATTATTTAATTGTACTTGAAATCTTTAATAAAAGTTTTAAAAATATCGAAAAAATGCCGATATTATTGGTCAGAAAAAAATTCTCTAAAGTCGCCGAAAATTATTTTTGAAAATTGCTTGCTATAGTTAAATATAGGCAAAATGTAATTTTTTTAGAAAACGGACTATTTCTCACGAACGCTACATGCGATTTTTTTCTCTTTTCAAATAATCTTCGTGAATCTCTAAGCTAAATTTACATTTGAAAAAACTTTAATAATTTCTGTCAGATTTCTCGGAATCACTATTTTATGCAGATTTAATCCGCGCCATTATTACATTGATTAGGCTAAAAATTAAAATATTAAAAAAGGGGCAAAAATTGTAACAATTATAATATTGAAGTACTTTCATTGAGTGTAATTTTTAGCTGTGATTATTATTTTCTGTAATTTGAGACTATCCTATGTGTGTAATTGTAAATAAATTAATTATTTTTTCAAGCAAATCCAATGTTCTAGAACTAGTTATTCGATAGTAAAAAACTTTTTTTTGCTTGCAATCAATTTCTCGTGTGCTGGATGGTCGGATACAAGAAAAATAATACCGAATTTGAGACCGTGGTC
>SCLH01000169.1:218928-255541 GCA_004367855.1 Oikopleura vanhoeffeni
ACCTAAAAAATATTTCTGTTCACAAAAAAAATTACTGATGATGGTTTGATATAAACTGAAAGCTTTAATATAATGTAGTTAGTCTATTAAAATGCGATTACAAAATTGTTAGTTCAAATTCATATTGAAAGTTTTCAAGCTAATTTTCGAAATTGAATGAACCTTGGATTAACTTCCTTCGAAAACACAAATCGCGCTGTGATATACAGTGTAAATGTATTTTGCGCGCCGTGATATCACTCACAAAAAAATATTTTTTGGCCCTTCTATTTACTTGGCAAACACAGATGTCGGCTAAAATAGTCTGAATCAAATAGGGCTAACCCAGTCCAACAATCTTGGGATGATTTCGTTCTATCTCACTTTTAAAATTGAAAAAACTTTTGAAAAAACTTTTCAAATTGAAAAAACCCCATTTGTCCGAAAAAGTTCTTCCGCTTTTTCTACATTTTTGATTAAAACTTCGGCCCTGTCACCATTTGCCGAAATTTTCTAGCTAAAAAAATCGCATCAGACAAAGGGCATTTAGAATTTGATTTCCCAAAGGCCGGATGATTTCAATATAATAAATTATTTCGAATAATGTCATTATCAGGTGACATTTAGTTTGAAATTGATTAAGGGTAAATTAACCAACTTTTTTTATATTAGTTCATTGATCATAAGAAAAAATTCCGTGTTCATTTTTGACAGTTTAAATCTGACTTCAGAGCCATTTATCAAAGGTTAACTGGGTACTTATACAAACTAAATACTATTCATGGTAAACGAAAATATCCCGGGAATCACACGCTGTTGTAAGTAACCAATTACCGGATTGTATTTAAAAAAACAAGTCGGAAATTGTTTAACTTTTACTACTTGTATTTTTAAGAATGTTGTATTTAAAATTCAAATTTTGAATGACATAGATGATCACGATTATAACAAATCTTCAAACTGTACATGATTAAGGTATCAAAAGTCCCCGAAACTTTGAATTCTCATAAAATCCCCCCCTCCCATTCAAAATTGAACAAAAATTTGAGACATATATCTTGCTAACTTATAATGGAAACATAAAAAATTACAACATAAACAGCATGTAAGATTTTAGCTCGGAATTTCAGCTCCAGTTAGCAACCGACACTTACTTATCAAATTCCCATCATTGTCTTTTGTTCCAGCTATACAGGGGGCTCAATATCGCCGAATTTGCCAATATCTCCGAAATTTTTTGGCAAACAAATTCCCGTTATATAGGCCCCCAGTACAAAAGGGGTGCCCAATATCGCCGAATTTGGCCTCCCCCTGTAGTATATTATTTTTTTAACATCTTGAAAATGAGGGTTATCTCTATAGCGCGTGTTCGAATCCCACTGATGTTGTCTAAGTGATTCTGTTAGTGATTACGCACCAATCAACTTTGGCGCACCCAATATCAAGCACCCTTCCCTATTATCATACCAAAGACAGTCACTGAGACAACATTAGTGGGATCCAAACATGCGTTATAGAGATAGCCCTCATTTTCAAGATCCACTCAAGTTTGAAAAAGGATTAATTAAGTTTTCATCAAAAATTTAATAAATTTCCTTCAAATTTGTCAGTTTTTAGTGGTTTTAAAATATAAATTGCAGGGGTTATTTTTGACAAATCGGCACTTTCGGAAAAATGAGGCCGGCCGAGTGGATACTAAAAACATCTTGATTTTACCGAATTTGCAGTATCACGACTCGTGATTCATGACAAGTTCTTAAATATTAATTGGCAATTAATTTTAATGGTAATTAATATGAATCGTTAATCATTAATCTAAAATCTATTTATAATATTCAGTAAAATCATCAGAATTATTTTTTCATAAAAAAACCTGTACCTAAGGTACAGTACCTTTCAAAATCACTGAAATTACGAACGACTCATATGGATTACCCGCCCTCAGAGTACAAATCCTAAATATTTGAATGATACAAACCCAAACAACGCAAGATATTAGCACCCAATCGAAACCCTTGATTGCGGAATAAGCCGATTTCATTGGTCAGATTAAGAAAGGATCAACCAATCAAATGCTCAAATTCCGCATTTTTCAAATATTTAGGATTCGTACTCTGAGGGCGGGTGATCCATATATATGCAAAAATCCATATAGCAAATCCATATGGCAAATCCATATAGCAAATCCATATGGCAAATCCATATAGCAAAAATTGCGCCACTCTTCATTATCTAAGTATATTTTCTAATTTTTGAATATTTTTTACCAATAAGCGTGATAATTTTCTGAATTAAACGTGAATAAATTAAATTGAGAAGTTTATTGAAGAAATAGATAAAAGGGGGGGCCAATATGGCCGAAATTTTTTTGGCAAAAAAATTTTGGCGATATTTGCACATTCGGCGATATTGGGCACTTTCGGCGATATGGGAACAAAAATCAATTTTTTCGTTCATTTATGAAAAACGCGTTGGCGTTGGAAATGACGACATAGGTCGAACAATTTTTTAACTTTATAAGGTGGTTCACGATAGGGTTGAATGACGTGAATCACCAAAAGGCGTAGAATTTAATACTCCATCAAATGAAAGTTGATTAGAGTAGATTTGGGAAATTAAATCCTTGAAGTGACGTCATTCATGATGCATACAAAGTAATTTGAGATATAAATCTCAAAAAAATTCGTCGATTTCGGCAAATTCAGCGATATCGGGCCCTTTCGGCGATATGGGAACAGGAATTATTTTAGCTAAAAATCGTGATATTGCGTAAGTTAAATTCGGCGATTTCAGCACATTCGGAGATATTGGCCCCTTGTAGTTTGTGACGATTTGAAATAAGAAATTTCAAAAGTGAAAAATGGGTATCGATGTTTTATATCTATTTTGTAGAGAATTTTTTTCTGGTCATTTTAAGACCTAGAATGTTTTTTGGTTTTGAGATTTTTATAGAAAAACTGTTTAAAGGTACGAAAAGTGACCTTTTAGTCCGCGGGTTCTCATGGAAGTTAAAATAATTTACATGTACCTGTACCAAAAGATGCGCAATAATCGGTTTTCTGAAAACAGTATTATTAACTAGAGGTCATAAGCGACCGCAAGGTGGCGCCAGAGGGGAATTTATATCGGTTTTCACTCAGGATATAAATTCCCTTCTCGGGCCACCTTGCGGTCACTTATGACCTCTAGTTTATAATACCGTTTCCAGAAAACCGATAATTGCGCATCTTTTGGTAAATGTAAATTATTGAAATATAACTTCCGGTACCGGTAGGTATACTTTACCGGTCAATTTTGACCAGCTGGTGCATCCGATAACGTTGCAAAAAATTTCCCCTATGTAGAAAACCCTTCGCTGTGAATTCAGCCTATTTTATTTTCGATACCGTTATTTTAACTCCCGTGAGAACCCGCGGAAAAAAGGTCACTTTTCGCACCTTTAACAGTTTTTTTTAAATCTCAAAACCAAAGAAATCCTACGTCTTAAAATGACCAAAAAAAAATTCTCTACAAGATAGATATAAAACATCGATAACCATTTTTCACTTTTGAAATTTCTTATTTTAAATCGGTTGTGATTTATGACTTGGCTTCTTAGATCCATCCCGGCGGCTGGGTTATTTCAGGCTGCAGCCCTACCCGAGCTAAAAAGATACAAAAACTTTCGTTGTTTAACTTGACTCGATGCATATCTCCGATGATCCGTTGTGGTTATCGGCTACTTGATTCTGAGCTCGTCCGGCTTAATCATGCATATCTAGGGTTTCCATCGAAATTAATTGCAAAACTTTTTAACAAGCTGCCCGTTTTCTACTTAAAAACAATGATTGAAAATATTCTTACTTCACCCTCAAATGACTTTAGCCTATGTCCTGCAACCTACTTCCTGTCACTCCTTAATTTCAATTTTCTTTCAGAAATTGCAAATACTTTTCAGCTGAGCATCATTTATTTTTCTGCAAATCACTCAGAAATTATAAATTGAGTAATTTCTTTCAAACTATCACGTTTCCAAATTTTTTAATCAACTAGGATTGCCAGAAAATCAACTTGTTATTCGGTGGCCTAATCTTTATGAAACTGTCAAGACAAATTAAACTTCGGTTCAAAAAGCATACAGTATGTCTCATTTTTGTTATCCATGTCGGCTTTTTTGTTGAAATCTGATTGACACCGTTCATTGGTCAATACAAATTTTGGTCTGGTAAACACCTACGTGTTTGTAAATTCAAATGTTTTGATTGACTAAAGCAAAAAGCTAACATGGCAATTAAAAATGTCACATACAGTATGTAAGACCATTTCTCAATCTTGAGAGGTCACGTGGAGTATATCCTTTTTCAGAACACTGGTTAATAAGTTGATTTTCTGGCTAACTAGGTTGCGATTTTGTGAAAAGTTTATAAATCATTCATAAAATTTTGTTTTATTTTCCCAAGAAACTTTCAAAAAACACAGCCTAAAATGCCAAAAATTTATTTCAAAATTGTCTTTATAATTTTGAAAAGAACCGAAAAAAGCCGTGAGTAACAAATATATTTTTTTTTGAGAGATCACATTGAAATAAAAGTATTTCTGCGACAAAAATAATAAATAAATGGTAAAAAGATGATTTCATAACCTCAACGCTTCATAGTTTTCAAAGCAAAAACCCTATTCATATCTCCTCAATCTTCGCTGGCCGATATATTTTGGTACCAGAATATTAATATATAAACATTTTAATGCCGATATTTTTATTCAAAAATGCGGATTTTTATTTTCTGGGTCGGTGCTTTCGCATATACTCCTCATAAATATCAATATGGAGGAGTGAATAAAAATGGGGAGAAACAATGCAAAGATTTCTCAGAAACAAAATGGTGGACTCCCGGTCACATAGTGTTGGTTGAAAATATTCATCTAGGAACTACAATAAATCTCGTTCCATTTTTGCGAACATTTCTACTATTTTTTTTATTTTTTATATGGAAATTAATAAAATTTCTAAAAAATCTAAAATTGCAAAGAGATAATCAGATTTTATTATAGATTTCATCATAGATTTTAGTAAACGATTTCATGCGGTAGGTTCAGCCACAACGAATCTGAAACGAGAGCGCGAGACTCTCATTGAGTTTCGGTTTAGGCAGTCCGCGGTCAAAATCGACTTCCGAATTTGTATTCGAAAGTGATCTTTTATTTTTTGATCAATAAACCATTGAAGTGAAAGTTTGCTCACGTCAAGCCAATATTTTGAAGTCTTGATGGTCAAATTAAAACAAACGTTATTTTTCCATTTAAATTTTAAGAAAAAATCGAAAAAACTCATAAATTTTGAAATTTTTTTTTCGTTCTTTCTTTGGTTGTTTCATACTTTTGAAACATAAACGATTGATTTGGTGCATTTTTATGACATAGTAACTGCAGAAAAAGTAGGAACCACCATATCCTTAAGATGTCACAAAAGAGCTAAATATAAACAAAATGAGTAAAGCTATTAATAATAATATTAGCTTATTATATTTAGCAATAAAAAAGTAGGTCAAAAACCGTTTTAGTACCTAAAATCTCGGTAATGTTGTATTTTGACTCATTTTTGCATATCTTGAAATTCAAATTGTAAAGGGGTTGAAATTTAAAGAGCATTATTAAGACAGTTACGAATCGTAACTAACGATATCAAACTCATTGAATTAAAAAAACAAATGTGCTTGTTTCAAACGTTTCTTAGACAAAATATAACAAGGAAAGTTGCACAGAATCTAAAAACGAGATTTTAACTGACATTATTCATTATTATTATTATCATCGTTTCAAACTGAAAAATATTTTTGGGCTGACTTCAGTGGCTTTTGGAGCCTCTAGAATGCTAGATTTTATTTTTCAAACAGGAATAGTTTTATGATTTAGTACAACGAAAAGACGCACAATCATCTTTTTTTCGGAGTATTAAAAACCATTGGTCAAGTTTGACCACACGTAGCTACGCGTAGCAGCCGAGCAAATCTTTATTGTTTTTTGCTCTAGTGCCACTAGTGGTTTGAATGGGCAGAAAGTTTATAATACCGTCTGTGGAAAACCAATGATTTGTTTTACGCAAAAATTCAGAATCCGACCAATGAGTGCACTCGAGATCTATAAAAAATATTTTCAAATATTCGAAAAACATCTATAATCAAACAAAGGCTGTTTAACATTTTATTTTTTGAATTGGATTTTTTAAAACTCTACAGGCTAGTCACATCATCCACAGATAAAATATCAGTACGAATAGTGTAAATTGAAATCCCCCTTTTTCGTTTTTGTGCAAAATAATCAGTCTTCTTTTATTTTTTTCTTCAGAGTTGTTCGAATCAGGGGTCAGGACTTATTTTATAAGTTTTTGTGTCAGATTTTATGATATTTTTTATCAACCATTTTAGTTCAAACATGTACTGACGGAAACGCATTAGATTCTCAATGTGATATTGCATGTCAGCCACCTTATGTTTCTATCAATGCCAACAAGCCTTACACAGCATGGGGTGTAACATGCAAAAAACCAAAAAATCCACTTTGGAAATCAACTCTGTCGACCAGAGAAAACAATAATTGTTATTTTTGTCCATCTTGGATACTTCAGAAAAAGATGAACAAAATCACTGTCAAAATAACCAAAGATAATGGTAAAATCACGGTCGCTGAGACAAGAATAGGGTTCAAAGTTATTAGTTAATTTATACAGTATAAATTATACTTAAAATAACTGACAATATCAAGCTGGGAAATCTCAAACAGCTTGATAAAAATCTTTCAAATATATGACCGAAGAAAAACATATTTTCATGGCTTTACTTCCTCAACTTCCAATTGAGCAATAAGTTAAAATAATTGGCAATTTCCCAATAATCTAATTAACCCGTGTACTCATACAGTCCGATTGACACTGAGTGGAAATTTAGCGCGCTCGTTTCATAGTAAAATACACAAAAATTTTATAAATTTATATTGCTAAAGTTTTTCGCACTTTTATCTGTCTTGTGATCTGAGAATTAATATTCTAGTTTCTCTTGTTTGCGTTTTAAAGCCATTTAGTTAAGTCGAAATGGTAAAACTAAAAACCATAAAATGAGTTTTTTGAATTGAAAAAAATTCAGAGTTTTTTTAATATTAAATTATAAAATAATTTGTATTTAAAGTAACGTTAATATTTGATGGTCCATTTTTTCTTTCAACATAGTATTTATTTAAATTTATAGATAGTAAATTCATATTATATCTTAAATCTGGGAAGAGAACTTATTTTTGGTAAATGATACTCAAATTTTGGCTTGATTTACTGAAACTGGCCGTCTTCCCGATTTTTAGATATGTGCCATACTATGATCGTATAATACAAGTAATTTACTACCTTGATAGTCAGCTATCTCGTTCTATATTAACGTCTTTTTATTTGTCCGAAAAACAAATATCTCGAAGTTAATGAAGTAGACCCTTAGACGACTTCATAAAAGTCACCGAAAACAATTAAATTGTATTTTTATAATTTAATTAAAAACCCTCGAAAAGATTTAAATTCTTGAAAAATAATTTTTCAAAAAATCCAACATGCAAAAATTTTATTTTCGGATTTAAATTTGTAGCTCCACTGCCTGCAAATACTGTTGTGCATGTTCTTGGCGCTGAAGCTACTTATATTAGTCCAGAGGNAATTTGAGCCATGTGGTTTTCTCTATTAAAGTCTTGCTCTAGTGTCAACCTACTACTAAATGCGTCATTATTAGCACCAATCAGGGACGCGCTTTACTAAAATCTACAATTAAAATGAAGAAAAGTTTGAGCATCGCTTATGGACCAATCAGATGTCAAGTTGACCTGAAATCTACAATTTATCTCCAATTGTAAGTTTTTGGAGCCTTCGGCTCCCCAAACTTACAATTGGGCATAAAGTTAAAATGATTGGCAATTTTCCAATAATATAATTAACCCGTGTACTCATACAGTCCGATTGACACTGAGTGGGAATTTAGCGCGCTCGTTTCATAGTAAAATACACAAGAATTTTATAAATTTATATTGCTAAAGTTTTTCGCACTTTTCTCTGTCTTGTGATCTGAGAATTAATTTTCTAGTTTCTCTTGTTTGCGTTTTAAAGCCATTTAGTTAAGTCGAAATGGTGAAACTAAAAACCATAAAATGAGTTTTTTGACTCGAAAAATATTTTTTTGTTTTTTTCAGAGTTTTTTTTAATATTTAATTATAAAATAATTTGTATTTAAAGTAACGTTAATATTTGACGGTCCATTTTTTCTTTAAACATAGTATTTATTTAAATTTATGAAAATTAAATTCATATCATATCTTAAATCTGGGATGAGGACTCATTTTTGGCAAATGATACACAAATTTTGGCTTGATTTACTGAAACTGGCCGTCTTCCCGGTTTTTAGATATGTGCCATACTATGATCGCATTACTACCTTGATAGTCAGCTATCTCGTTCTATATTAACGTCTTTTTATTTTTCCGAAAAACAAATATCTCAAAGTTAAGGAAGTAGACCCTTAGACGACCACATAAAAGTCAGCGAAAACAATTAAATTGTATTTTTATAATTTAATTAAAAACCCTCGAAAAGATTTAAATTCTTGAAAAATAATTTTTCAAAAAATCCAACCTGCAAAAATTTTATTTTCGGATTTAAATTTGTAGCTCCACTTCCTGAAAATACTGTTGTGCATGTTCTTGGCGCTGAAGCTACTTATATCAGTCCAGAGGAATCAGTTTCATTTTTGTTTTATCTTCGATTCTGAATGGTTTTTGAAAATTTCTTTATAATTTAATAAATATTTTATGAAACTGTTCACAGCGAACTATCGTGACTTTCAAGCCAACAGATGGCTTAGAAAATTTACAGCATGAATTCTGGAATACAAAAGGTCATGATGGATCAAGAGCTACTTTTGTAGGCGATGATCTCAGTTCAATTGCCAAAGGAGGGTTTCATCATCTTATTTAAAAATCTAGCTATTTTGCGGTTCTATAATTTAACAGTATGCCACATTTTTGCTTGTGAACTAAATTTTAGCTGAAGTCTAATCGACACCGATTATTGGTCAACAACCTTTTAAATCTGTTAAACACGTTCTTGTTTCTTAATTTAAACATTTTGATTGGCGCAGCAAAAACCAAGATCGCAAGCAAAAATGTTACATACTTTATATAATATGAAACAAGTTTTACACGGACTAAATTTAGCCAAAAAAGTACTGTAAGTAAATCTCATAGATTTCAAACTATTTTTCAAGCATATATGGAGAGAGGCCAAGGGATGAAAATTGAGAGGCTGGGCATGAAGGGGAAGGTGTTTTTGGAATTAACTTCAAACCATTGACTCTCAACTATTTTGCAAAATCGGTTCATCCATCTTCGAGAAAAACTCGTGCAACTGAACCACTGGAAATCATTGCTTAAAAAAAACCCCGCCATTATCTTTGTAATTTATGGGGTCGATTTAATCTAAGGCCAAAATTTCTGGTCTTAAATTTGGTTGAAATTCATGTTGCAAGGTTGAATAATTCTGAAAAATTCAAGAAACCGCAAGCCTTCTCGGTCCATTCCCGGAAAGGAAAGAGATGGATTTTCAAAGGGATGGAGGGGAATAGGGGATGACCAGCTAAGGGAAGAGAAGGGAAGAGGGATTGAAAAAGTCTGGGGATGCATCCATTTTCCTAGCCTGTGGTGCCTACATCATTGCAAAAAATGTTCAACTGATTGAATAATTTTTGTGCTATTATGTGGTTGCAATAAAGTTTTTTAAATTTAAATTTTAAGCCTTAATTTGTATTTTTTGGTCACAGATTTTGAAAGATTGTTTTTAACAAAAAACATGTGGTCCGAATTTTGCGATTAAAATTATATACGATTTAAGATAGATTCAGCGCAAGTTCAAATTTGAAACATTAAAATCTCTAAAAATATCTCTCGAATTTCTCTTAGATGATAAAACCTGTAACAGGTGTTCAAAGCATTAAATTATACTTATTATGTCAAGATCTTGATGTTTTTGGCCGCGAAATGACCGATTTATCATGTCACGAATCTCCAGATTCAAAAGGAACAGCCCTCACTAAAGAAGAGAAAGAATGCCCAACTGTGCCACCAACAACAACTACAACAACCACTCTTACAACAACAACATCAACAACAGGCAGTGGAACTACAACAATTATAAGGTTAGAATTTTTAATTTCAACAGAACATTTCACAGGAGGAGGCCCAATATAGCCGAAGTTTTTTGGCAAAAAATTGCGATATTGGCACTTTTTGGCGTCTTAATTCGAAAAGTTACTTATTTTTATATCGAGCTTTACAATAGTTTCAAAGAATACAATTGAGAATACAATCTGGAAAAATGACGTCATTCATGACGCACTCAAAGAAATTTGTAATAAAAACCTTGAACGCCCACGCAATTCGACGATATCGGCACTTAGGGCGATATGGGCAATTGAAATATTTGAACAAAAAATAATGAAATTGCGTAGGCTTATGTTGGTTATTGTTTTTAATTTCCGGTAGCCGAATTAAGCGCTCTAAAATCAAAATATCAGGAAAACGATATATACATATATACATATGTATGCGACGAAAAACTTGAATTACTTTTAAATTAATTTACATAAAATACGATGTCTAAACGATAATCTCTTTAGTGGAACGACTACAACTATGGAGCCAGGAACTACCGTCATGCCAGACTGTGTTGAACATGGGAGTCATACATTGGGAGAAAACCCTCATGGCTGGTTAGAAGCTGGAGATAAATGGATGTATCAAGCTTACATAAGTAAATGAATAATTCTTTGTAAAAAATTGATTATTTTCAATGTAAAATTTTTAAAATCATCTATTGTTGGTAGATCGATGATGATGCCACATTACTGTTATCGGTTTTCACCATAGTTATTAATAAACCAAAAAGTAAATTTTGAACAGAATTTTACAGAATCTAAAATTTTTTTCAAAATTTTCCAAAAATGATGGTTTTTATTGGCTAAAAATTGACCTTATTCGTATAGAAAATTATTTTTATCGGCGTATTCTCGCAAATTTTCTGGTTTCAACGCAATAATTTTATTTTTGTTCGGTCAACTATTTTTAAAGATATTAAGATATTAGTCATGTAATATTTGTAATATTTTTGCTCCCTTGTTTCCAATTTCCATAACTTGCTATCCGCCAATGAAAACGATCAATTTTGGCATCTACCTACGTCTTTTCCAGATTAAACCAATCAAAACGGTGGAATTCAGATTTATGCATATTGGAAAAAAGGAGCAAAAATCTTACATATGTTATTAACACTTCAAATTTGGGAAGATAGCAGTTTTGTGTGAACTATAATTAAAAAAAGGGCGTATTGAGGCGCACACACTCAAAATGAGATAAAGTTTATAAAAGAGGGTGCTTAGATAGATTTTTGAGATTCAAAACTTCTTGAATTTCAAGTGCTCAAATTTTGAAAATATAACCGTTAGTTAGTTAAAAATGCCAAGAAATAGTTTTTTGGTATTTTTCATGACGGGTTCCTCCTTAATTAATTATTTTAAGATATTCCGATCAATGGTCAAATTGACGGCGGCTGGAGTTTATATATAACTTTTTCAAAGAAACACCATTTCATCAATTTCTGGCAAGGAGAGGTTTCACAAGAAGACTCGGATGGATTTGAATGGAAATTTGTTGGAAATAAAGGAACAATCACTGGTTTGATTGAATTCCAATATCAAGGAAACGTCGATGACGAGTTTTTATCTGTTTCAGTTAAGGGTGGCCACAAGTAAATTGGAAAGTAATAAGAAATTTTCAAAAAATATATTCAAAATTCCACGTGCCTGGCAATTTTGAAGGCTCTAGAACAAAATTTAAAGTGTTTGTTGAAAATATCATGATACTTTTCTCGCTATACGATATGGGCTTTACGGTGCAAAGATTTTTCAAAAATGTATATGGATAAAGGGCTTTCGGTTGACAGATCGTGACTATTTGAAGTACAACACGGGATACTAGCACCCAATCAAAACCCTGAAAACAAAATTAACCGATTTCATTGGTTAAATTTGGGCGGATCAACGAATCAAATGCTCGGATTAAAATAAGTCTCCATGTTCCGA
The DNA here is from genome assembly GCA_004367855.1 of Oikopleura vanhoeffeni. Classification (NCBI taxonomy): domain Eukaryota; kingdom Metazoa; phylum Chordata; class Appendicularia; order Copelata; family Oikopleuridae; genus Oikopleura; species Oikopleura vanhoeffeni. The sequence continues at coordinate 231,045 of SCLH01000169.1, forward strand.
AATTTGTAGTTTCAAATTATTAGTCATCCTAGCAAAAACAAGAAAAAAAAAGTTTCCACCAATAAGCGGCTGCTAAATTTTAATTATGTTTTAGCTGCTTTAAAAACAAATTCTGATCCTGCGGCTTAAAGGAGTTGTCAACATAAAAAAACAAATTTTTTATTAAATGTTTTCATGACTTTTTCAAACCAGAAGACGACGGCGGCCACCCTATTTCTGTCACAAAATTACTTTATTGTCAAGTCGGAGGCCCAGATATTGGCTCTACGACAACACAAGAGCCAACAACAACTGGTACTGGCACAACAAAAACAACCACCCCAGTTACAACAGGTCCAACAACTGGCACAACACCTGCTCCAAGTTGCGATGACCAAAAACCAGACACGTGGCCGGATATGCGATGCACAGCGGGAATGAGTCAGGGATATTGTGCAGAAAATCCTGCACAGATTACGCCTAATTTCAAGCCATTTGCAACAGATTATGAAAAACTTTTGCATATGTCTATTTTGTTCTATGAAGCACAAAGATCAGGACCAAAAGAAGGAAAGGTCAAAATATATTGATACGGACGATTTGAGGCTCATTTTCACTTGCGGCCTTTGCCCATTTAGGGGGGGGGGTAATACAAAACTCATAGCACAATTTATTAACATAGGTACTACACCGAGGCGTCGCGAGGGTGTACTATGATTATTTCTAAGTGAGAAGCGCGGCGCGCAGAGGAAAATTAATTTTGATTTCAAACTTATTAATGTTTGAATTATTATAATGCTAAAGGATAATTTCCTTGATAAATAATCCGGCTTGATTATCTACTAGGGATAAAAGGAATGTTTGATAAAAACAGCGGGAGTGTATTTTTCACAATTCATATTACTTGTCTAGTACTATAATTACCACGTACTACACTCTCCGCGCTTTACAAATAACCATAGTACACCTCAAGTTTAGTACCCTGTTTTAGAAATGTGCTACGAGTTTTGTACTCGAGCCCATTTAGGGTCATTTTCTATGAAATTTAAATTATAAATATGAAATTTGTTTTATAGGGTTTTGAGACGTTTGTGACTCAGTTTTAAAACAAATCAAGTTATAACTATAAAATTCACATCAATTCGGCCGATTTGGGCTCATTTTTAAACTGATGAATTATAAATAAAAATATCAATTTTGTACTCATTCTATGGAAAAAATAAATTTTAAGTTTACAATTCTTTTTTATGAGCCTTTGGCCAATTTCTTACTCATTTTATAAAACAAAAATTATAAATTTAAAATACCTTTTCATCGGATTTCAAAAACGCACTAAAATATTAAATTATATTGCTTGAATCTCGCTGTGCAGTTGGCAAGCCCGATTAAATGATGCTAAATGCGTGGAAGATTGGCTGAGTTGAACTCTCTTTATCTCTAGCATATAATTTTTTTAAAACCAATCACCCGGACGCAACATTCCATCAAATTAAGAAATATTTGAATCGGGCTAACCAACCGCATAAGGAGTGGAGATCAATATACAGTAATATTTATACTATGCCCTAATCAGACTTTGTTTCAATCTTGAGCCTGATAACAAAAGTAGTGTGTTTTAAGTAGTAGGCTAGGATTGGAACAAAAGTGTATAAGGTGATTAACAAACAGCTAGTTACGATTAATATTTCATATATTTCATTTCGTATTTTTATTATTTTAAAGTTTGATACAGGGGTCGGCAGAATTAGATCGGCTTGGATTGAACTAGATCGGATTGGATCGACTTTTTTTGATCCGATCAAATCCGATCAAGTTTTTCGAACTCCTCAATCCGATCAGGTCAATCCGATCAAGTTTTATTTCTAGTCAATCCGATCAGGTTTTTTCAAGTTGGTCTGCCAACCCCTGGTTTGGTATGCAATTACAACGCATTTTGAATTAACATTGGCGAAACATGACAACCGTAATTTATTATAAAAGCTAATTTGATCTGTTAACAGACGAAAACAGAGTGCCATGGCGGGGTGACTGTGGTTTAAAAGACGGTTGTGATCAGGAAAGTGTTGAAAATTACCTCTAAGAGAATGGCACTGTGGAGCCAATTGAACTTTTGATTAATTTTTGCCTAAGAGAGTGGTCGTCGCAATTCAAGCTTAGAAAATATATTTAAAAAAAATACATTGAAACCACTTTTATAGCATGATAAAAAACTCTTGACTTTTTGCACTAAGTTTCAGGCTTCTACAGAATTATAGTGTTTTCTGAACAGAGATTGAGAAGTTGAAGGAATATATTTTTTTCATGAGATTGTTAGCTGAAAACACCAAAAAACACTAATAAAACAGCGCTATTTGCGACGACTACTCCCTTAATAATATACATAATTTTACATAATACAGTAATTATTTCACTAGTATTTACATAAAATATCCTCATTTTCACACTTATTAGGGTATTGATCTCACTGGGGGATGGTACGATGCTGGAGATTATATCAAATTTAACTTTCCGATGTCTTATTCTGTTACCGTTTTAGCATGGGGAATGATTTCATTCGAAAAGGGATACAAGCTAGCTGGAGAATACAATAATGGAATCGACCAAATCAAATGGGTCACTGATTATCTCATCAAATGTCACACCGCACCAAATGAATTTTGGGGTCAGGTAGGGTTGAAAAGTTTTTTAAAAATTACTCAATAGAAAAATACTTATTTTATGGATGAATATTATTCGATTAGCAATTTATAGATATCAGTGATAAGAACCTTATTTCTTTTATAAATAATTTTAAGGTCTTGCGAATGGTTTTCCCTCAAAATGTTTTTTTCAAAATTTCGAATTTTAAACAAAAATATATAGTTTAAAAATAATCAGTCATCAAGTATCACTTAAATTTTAAATAAGTTTTTTGAATATGTATTCTTCAGAATAAAATTGGGGAGACTTGTTTTCGGATTTGAAAGAGTTTTTCATTAAAATCAAAAAAATTACAACAAAATCAAACCGTTTGTAAACGTCAGATGACCGCACGTGCGTGCCAGAGGTTAGCAAGTCTACCCTCTCAAGCCTGTCTTTGGTTCCTTGCGGACCCAACACTCTCATTATTTCAATTCGGAAAAATATGATAAATAATTAATTGATTATTAATTATTAATATTTATGATATTCTATAATAATTTATAATATTTAAATAATTAATATTTATAAAGCTGAAAATAGTATATATTTTTTTTTGAAGAAAGCTTCTTAATAATAATTTAATCTTGCTGTTATAAATTAGGTTGGAAAAGGTCAAGAAGATCATTCATTTTGGGGTCGTCCTGAAGAATATCCATTCGAACGAGTCGCGTTTAAAATCGACACAACTGCTCCTGGCTCGGATTTAGCCGGAGAAGCGGCCGCAGCCTTAGCCGCTAGTTCCATAGTTTTTAAAAATGCTGGAATGACGGCTTATGCCGAAGAATGTTTATCCCATGCAAAAGAACTCTTCAGTTTTGCTGAAAATTTCAGAGGAAAATATTCGGATTCAATTCAAGATGCTTCTATGTTTTATAATTCGTGGAGTGGGTATAATGATGAGTTAGTTTGGGCAGCAGCTTGGATCGCTACAGCTACAAACGATGTAGGCAGAGTTTGAAATTATCGATGTTCAATTTTGTGTTAATAGCTCTCACTTCCGCCACTGTGTTTTGAAACACAGAGATTCAAAAATACCCACAAACGTGTCCCTAGTAATGAAAGTATTTTTTTTGTGATAACTAATATATTCGGCAATTTCTTATTTGTCAAGAACTACATAACTCAAATGCAATTAATGCACGCGGCGTGCAGCACGCCTTTAATTTCCTCGTTTTTTGCACGCTCAATTGAGATTAGTTGATTTTTCGAGTAGATTTCCGGTCCGATTTGTTTTAATTTTTTCGAAAATTAAACGATTTCTTTGAAAATATATAATTTTCAGCTATTTTGCAAGATTTTTGTGTTCTCCGTTGAGCGTTTGACCTTATTTCCTATTGCAACAAGGTTAAATTTAATTGATTTATTTGTAAAGAATCCGTAACATCAAGTTTGAAAAACTGGCAGTTTCTTTGTTTCTTGATCCGATTCTATTTTTCGGCGAGTCTTTCGATCCGATATTTACACAATTTTCTGAGATTTTATCTTTTCGTTTTCAAATTAAACATTTTTTTTTCGAGAGAACTTTATAAAACTGTAGAAATTTCGTTGCGGCGGAAAATAGCGCCAGACGTTTCCGACTTAATCGTGCTCAATAATTGAGGATCAATTCAAAACTCAAATTAAGCTGATATAGAGAAAGCTGAAAGTTTTTATCAATCATTCGGCGGAAGTGGATATGACCAGTTTTCATGGGACGGCAAAAATGCAGGAGGTCAATTGCTTATGTGGCAACTCACTGGAAAAGAAATTTATAAAAATGATGTTTTGGTCAATACAGATAAGCTCATCAATGACAATACATACACTCCTCAAGGTCTTATATTTTACCAGCAATGGGGTCCAGCGAGACATGCTGCGAATGCTGCGTTTTTAGCTTTACAAGCACATACAAGCAAGGGATCATAAACATGCTTTACAATTATTGAAGTTAAAATTTTTAGCTAAAAACAGTTCACGAGGTACTTTTAAATAATTTCAGCCAAGTTTCTATTGAACAATTGCAAAGTTTGAAATAAAAATCCAGTGCTAAATACATAGAAAATATTTAGAATTCATTTATATCAATATTTGAACGCTTGGCTAGCTGGCCATTAACGCATTAATTAATTTTTGACTTTGACTAGAAGGCTCCTAGTAGGAGCGCTCCTGAGTTCGATTTGAGAACAACACGAAATTAGAATTTTGCCTAAGATCGTAAAATTTTTATAAAAATTTTTTTTTTCAATTTTCACGGTCATTACATCCATAAATAGCATCAAATGTAACTTTTTTTAATGTTCATTTTTTTATGTTTTTTATTGTTTCTTAGAATTGAGAAACTCGGTTAAATATTAAGGGCCTCGGTGCATTTTGACAGATACCGATATGGGCTCTTGATGAAAAACATTTTACTTGATTGATATATTCTTTCCAGTATACGGTATATTATATACCATCAAAGTGATGATTGATAATCCAGGCAACTTTTGTAACTATAGAATTTTCGAATTCCTGTTTTTTAAGAAAATTTTGAGTTTGAATCTGACACCTTTCGAATTCGACAAATTTTTATAAATTTTTCGAAAACACTTCGAACATGATGAAAAATTCATATTTTTTTTTTTTCAAATTTTTTTCACAGTATTTGTTGTTAAATCACGAAAAAAATCTTCAAAGGCCACTTAACTTTGTCGCTGGGGACCAATATTTTTATAATGCTATTTGAATCATATGACATTTTTTTCGGATTTTCGGCGAAACTATTTGGAAATATATCGAAAATTTTCCCCATCTCTTTTTCAAATCCTAAGCAAATATTTGAAAATGGCTACTTTCACTATATTTAAATATGTTTCTTCGTTTTGTTCTTCGCTCTTGTTAATACTCTAATCATACTTCTTTATCGAAACTACGGATCGCCAGAAATACTCCAGGCCCTCATTTCCGGAATTTAATAAAAATTATCACACTCGACTTGCGAATTTAAAGCCAACCACTCCACCGTTTTCAATTTATTTTATTAACTATGCAGAAAATATTCTTTCGATGCGGTAAAATTTTGGTTTTTTCCGTCTTTTCTACAAATTTAAATTTTCGATTTTGACGTAGAAATCGTATAAAAATAATTATCATCCTAGTCGGTCGAAAGCGTATTTTAGGCCTTCTAAGTAAAAAATAATAAATTTGAAAGAAATTCAGATTATACAAAGTAAGCTGAAAGTGGCAACTTGTGTTCGAAAAGTTTTTATTTGAAAATTTCGAAGTGCAAAAAAAGTTTCCCATCAAGACAAAAAAATTGAAAAAATGCAAATCTGTCAAAATGCACCGAGGCCCTTAATTAAACTGCTATTTGTGATGAATAAAAATATACCTAGAGAGTCTCTCGTAGAGACCCTACAAGCCAGTAAATAATGTCAACCAAAAAATGATACTTTTCGGGAACTAACCGGAAATTTTCGAATGACGATTTAAAAAGTCCAAAACAATCCCTCCGTTTTTTTTTCAAATTGATATTGTACGTTTTTTTCCAAAGAGTAATATTATAATCTCATAATACAGTGGTATTGACCAAAATGACGACGAATTCTTGAAGTTTGCGCAAAGCCAAGTTGATTATCTTCTAGGGGGAAATTCAGCCAATCAAAACTACGTCATTGGTTTAACTCTTAACAGTCCAAAGCGCCCTCATCATCGATCGTCTTCATGTCCAATGACCGGCGAATGTAACTGGAATAATGGATATGAAAATACAGGAAAGGCATAATCTTAACAAATATAATGAAAATTGATAAATAAAACTTTAAATAATCGACAAAATATATAATCAGTTTACTTAATTTTAATAAAAATTGGGCCCGTTTTAAACATAAAACTTTCGTCTACAAACTCACGATTTGTTTCATGAGTGGTTAGTTCGCAGCTTTACTTTGAGCTCTGTGCGAATTATAACAAATTTTTTATTACGAAGATGATTTTTTAAGGAAAACTACAGTAGGTGTAGGTGAATAAATATCATCAGTTTCATAAAAAAAAATTGATAAAATTTAATATTTTTTTATCTTTATTTTCTAAAAATTACTTTGATTGTCTTTCCTAAATACAGGACCAAATCCTTTTACTCTATTTGGCGCTTTGGTTGGAGGACCTGACCAAAGTGATCAATGGACTGATGACAGAGGAAATTTCATCTCGAACGAAGTCGCAACAGATTACAATGCTTGCTGGCAAGGTAATAACTTTACTGTATTTGCATTATCATATTTTTAACCCGTGTACTTTGACAGTGAGGTTTGTACAGAGTGGTCATTTAGTGCACATATATTGTCTTAGTAAAATGAATTTAATCTTATAAATAATGATTAAGTTTTTAACAATTTTCTATCTTTTGGTTCTAAAAGTATTTTTCTAGCTTTTTTGATTTGCTCAATAGAGTCACTTGGTTGAGTAAAATCGTTAAACCAAAAAAAATGAGTTTATGAACTTGAATAATATGCCTTTCGAAAATTGAAATTATAGAAAAGAGTTATTGTGCTCAAATTATTTTCGTATCTGCTTAAAATATAGAACAAATTTCGTCAGATTTATAAATTTTTAGGGGTTATGGCCGTTCTTGTCGAAATGAATGCCGACCCAGATGCCACAACAACTGATAAACCAACAACAACTGAAAAACCAATCACAACGACAACAATGCCAGAATTTACAACTACAACTGAAGCAGAAACTTGTAGTTTAGGCGAAGATTTGGCAAGCGTTGGAGATCTGACACATTATGCTCAAAAACCAGATGGCGGAAATTGCGATTTTCCTTGGGCCGAAATGCAGGGTACTCATGGTTATGCCCATTTTGCTGCTTTACCAAAACTGACTACAAAGCAACTTATTGCTTCCAAAGCTGTGGATCAAAATTCAATTAAAATTTGCGGAGAATTTTTTTAACCTCCTCACAACTGAAGCCGATTATTGGGCTCATAATTTTTTTAGGCACGGGTGGAGAAATAAAAGCTTCGCTGACTCTAAAATAAAATTTATTATGGAGGTGACCATTTAATTATGTAAAAAACCATGTTGAATTTTATACGACAAGCTGTTCGAAAAGTATTTTTTTCCTGCAATTCTTAAGGATTTTTGTTGTAATTGAAAAAAACCACACATACGATTAAAATTTGAAGGAATCGCATGTTATTATTTTTTATTCAAGTTCTGAAGAAAGTCAATTTTTCTGTGTGGTTACGCGCTGCACATCCTAGTAGTACTAGGCTAGTACTCGGACAGCAACCACCTCATCAGTAAACTGCTAAATTTCAGAAACTGTATGGTTATCCGTAAAAAGGGAAGCATCAATTAAAGTTAGTCTACAGTGTACAGTGTAGGTGTGTGAATCACACAGTGTGATGCAAATTTCGATGCTATTGTTACAATTGGTCCGGGGACCAACTATTTAAGGATGTTAATGCGGGTTTTAGGCTATGCAAATATAATACAATTATTTAATAGTTTCATTATTTCTTTCGTGTGATTCTCTCTAGAGCTGAAAGCAGAATAAGGGACGAAAACATAATATTGTTTTCGAGCAGTTAGGTTTTCGCGCAACCTAATTAATCTCAGAGAAAGTTACATAACTGTCACACTATTTCCGGTCCTTCCATTTCAATCTCGAAACCCTTCCGTTTTTTTCTCAAGCAACAAAATTACAGACTGTCAGCTTTATAATTCAATCTCCATCGAAAATTGACCCATAATTAAAGACGATCGATGGTTAAATGGAAGACATTGTGGTCGGTGTGTAGAAGTTCGATGTTCATGTGAACAGGAATCATTTCCTTCGGCGTGTCAACCTTGTGAGTTTTCCAAAAAATTTAATTAAATCTCATAAAAACTTAAATATACTATATATATTTTATAATACGGCTTACATCCTTTATTTTGGGAATTAAACACTGATTATGATAGTAATACTTTGATATCTCAAAAATCAAAAGAAATACAAACTTGAAACTAAGCAATATAAAATAAGCGATATAAAATAAGTGTACCCCAGGGGTATTACCCCTTTTCATAAGACATCTACTTCATGAAAAATTTATAGCTTACTGTAAATTTGTTTGTGTTCCGAAACCGTGTTTTTCTACAAAAAAATGAACTTATTCGGACACTAGATAATCTTCATCAGATATATACCCTAGGTACCTTAATATCAAATATTAATAATATAATATTGAAAATGATACATAATGTATATAATTTATATCATATCTTTTATGGCGCCTCCTGGAGATTTTTGCTTTTTTAAGCATATTTATAACAAAAACTAAGAATTATAGTGTGAATAGATAAAGTGTTGATAGGGGATATTCAGCTAGCACATACTTAAACATGCCGTGCGCGATAAACGTTTCAATGTCTATTTTTAGGATTATCGACGATAGTTTTCATAGAATTTTTTTGACCTCCCAACCGATTTTAGATTTTACTCTGATGCAGCTTTTGCCACAAAATGGAGTCGATCTCATATGTATTTCTTTTTATTTTTGGCCGATTTATTATAAGTGAAAGTTTTGAGCAAAACAGATTTGCATCAAGTACCCCCTAAAGTAAAAAAATAGATGCTACTTGTCTAATGTTTCATTTAGCTGGAAAAACTGCGATTGTCCAGATTGTTGACTCTTGTCCAACTTGTCACTCAAAATTCGACCTTGACCTTAGTACAGATGCATGGAATATGGTCTCAGGATCTGAGGATCCTTCTAGATATCAAGGATCATGGAAATATGTTCCATGCCCAGAAACGGTCATCTCTGGTAGAACAAAACTTCGATTAAAAGGAGCGGTTATCATATTTTTCTAGGAGCGCTATTCTGAAGCGAATTTAAATCAAATTAAAAAAAAACGATAGTAACAGACCTGCGTAAGTATTTTTCGTTAATAAAAGGAACAAACAATTTTCCTACCTACAAAACTCACGGAGAAATAGGCTTTTTGCGACAAAATATGACTCTATTTGAAGCTCGTTCCTGATTGGTCGAGCAATCAGTTATCTTCAATTATGTTTCAGGAAGTAAGAATTTTGTTCAAATATCACATTGTATTTAAATATTGGGTTCCACAATGTGTAGTCTTTAAGGTTTTTGCATCCAAAAAACACAAAATCGTGTTTTCTCATGAGGGGTACCCCCTTAATGATTTTTTTTCTAAATTTCGACAATAAATTTTATAGTCAAATTTTCACCACGAACAATTTTAACTCCTTGGTACACAAGTTAAAACAAAACCTTGGTGCAACATCAAAAATCTAACACACATTTTATGACTTCACTAAAAAATATTCAAGAATAAATAATAAACTACAAAGATAAGATAAAAAAAAATCCAAGATTATAAAGGGTCAGACTATATCGATAATAATACCTTGGTAGGTCTAAAGACTTTTTCCCGAGTTAAAAAATAGGGAAAAAGTGTCTAGACCTACCAATGTATAATAATCGATATAACATTGGTCAGCTAATCAGCGCGTTTTACTTCAATCTGATCAGGTTTGATTCTGGAGAAACCATATCTCACTTCTAATTTATACTCTATCATAGAAATTCACCTCATATTTTTCAAGAGAGTTTGAATTTTTTTTTAAATCCATACAGGGGGAGGCCCAATATTACCAAATTTGCCAAAATCGCCAAACTTTTTTGGAAAAATAACTTTCGACGATATTGGGCCTCTTCCTGTTCTGTTATCCCAACAAAAAAACATACTTTTTGCATAGAAGACTGTTTATTGATAAAAAAAAAGTAACCGTTCATAAAGATGGAAGTTCACAATGGTGGTTTGCTGTTCAACCATTCAATTTTCAAAATAAAATAAAGGAGATTAAAATTGTTGGAAATCAAGACAAAAAGATGGATTTGGGTGAAATTGATGGATTCTGGTTTTTAGCCAAAAATTTGGAATTTCCAATTACTGTAAAAGTTGTAAATAATGTTGGTGCCTCTGCTGAACATACTTATAATACTGCAGATGATATAAATTCTGAATATGTTGAATTATCAAATTTACTTTAAAAAACTTGTTATTAATCCTATAAAATACACGAAAATACAAATATAATTTTATGTCATAATTGCAGAGTTAGAAAATGAAAAAAACAGAAATTATGGAAAAGCTTTTTCTTGCCAAATGTATTCAAATTTTTCTTGGGCCAAACTGACGGTTGCTGACTGTTTGATTTTTGCTTGAAATCCACTTGTCAGTAATGTACACATTTTTATTAAATCTACACGTATCTACAGGATGTCCTATTTTTTGGGCCCGTTTTCTTACGACGCTATGGATACTTTCACCGAGCAAGCGCCAGTGATCAGGTACAAACAATGGCTTGTTTTTGAGAAGACAAAACAAAGAATTTCATACCGGTATAGTTTAACATAATATGACAGCATAATATTATCAGGTACGGAAATGAACTCATTTGCACTTTTTTTGTGAAGTCCCGGCGACGCAGTAGAGACTATACATTTTATACAAATTAAACCCCAAAATAGTTATAAAGCCATTTGCTTAAAGTTTTGTCGGTGCACTGTTAATACACGGCGCGAAAGTAATAACCATAATATGTGCGGCGAAAAGTCAGACCCTATCAATACGCTCAATTTTAACGTGGTTTACTGAAAGCACAAACAAGCGTTACGGTCAATCATATTATAATTAATTCTCATTTTTATTTTCTAACGTTTCGCTTTTTATTGTTTATTTTTACTATAGCATTATCAAAGATTTGTATATTATCGAGTTCAAAATTTTAAACAGTAACTGATACAGCATCTAAAAATTCGCAAATTAGTAATTTTTAAAAATTGAAAGGACATTGGCATTTTTAATCCACTTTCTATATGTCAAAATTGGATTATAAATCGACACTCTTATTTCACGAATTATTGAGAATTAATATTTTTATGAAAAAATTGCAAATTTTAGTAAAACTTCGTTAATTTTATCGATATAATCATAAATTATGATTCATAATACATTATCGAAATTGCCCATTTGTCATTAAGGTGAATTTAGCAAATCGGTAGAATGATTGTCAATTTTTGATAAAAAAACCTCATCTATTTCTGCTTTTATCATTTTTGAGAGTGGCGCGAGATTAAAATAAATTTTCTAGAATGTGCGCATTTTTATTTAATTTTTGAAAAAAAATCTGTCAGTTTGATATTGATTTATTATATAAATCAAATAAAATTTATATGATATATTATTAATTATATCATTAAACATAAATATGGATTTTGACGCACTAAAAGACCTTCAACCTGCTGACTACCAATCCTCATCAAGCGACGACTCGTCCGATGAAGAATTACAAAAAAGTAAATACGGTCAAAATTTGACCGCGGACATGTTCATAATTTTTGGCGGATATTTGTTAAAACCGTTTTTTTTTATTGTCAATGACTTCGGAGACTTCCTTTTTTGCCTCGGAACAAAATGAGATAACATTTTGAGAAGCAAAGTAAAAACTGTCTCAGATATCTTGATAGGTTGAGCGAATTATTCGAATAATTTTTCGAAAAACATTTTTGCGAATTTTTCTTTTCTAGAATGTTTTTCACCGCAACTTATTCGGTCAAACTTCTCGTAAAGTTAAATAAATAATTAAAAAAATAGATAAACAGTTAGTATTTTTATGCAAAACTGAAGTTTGAAAAATATAAATGAGCGCAATTTCATGGTTATTAGTTTACCCGATAACATTTTTGAATTTGATTTGGCTATAAATTCACTTTGGAGATTTTTTATCAACTTAAAAATCACTAAAATCTGCCAAATTGTCAGACTCAACCACCAGCGCAAGCCATGAAAAACATCCAATGTGCAAAAATTTGTTTCTTTGGGAATTTAAATTTTTTGATTTCGGTGCAAAAAATTCCTCTGCGGATTCAAGACCTTTGATTTTTTCTTACCTTTCTTTCTGTTTTTAAGATTTTTCATGACATTTTCAGAAAATGATGGTTCGTCCTCTTCGTCGTCTGATGATGGTATCATGGATGCAGATGATGAGTTAAGAATGAAATTACAACAAGAAACTGGCTTTGGCGGAGAAAATATGAAATTTGTAGATATGACAAAAAGTAAAAAGAAGAAAAACAAAGGAAAAAATATCGAGCAACAGCTTCCCTTAGGTATAGGGTTAAAAACCGATTACAAAAACGATATACAGTAACTGTATTACAGTTAAAAAAAATTTGAATAAAATTTTTGGGGCTATATCGAAGATAGTGCTCGTATTATATCCCTTTATCACTTTTTGGTTAGAATGCGTAGCCACAACGTTAAAATCACACGTTAAAAGGAGTAGTGGCTACGCATTCTAACCAAAAAGTGATAAAGGGATATCCCCTTAGGAAGTAGATTGTTTAATTCTGGTTTGGTCTAGTACATTATGTACGTTAAGTAGTACCAATGTACTAGACCAAACCATAATTTAACAATCTACTTCCTAAGGGGATATGATATAATACGATAATACTATTTTTTATTTTTAAAATATTTTTAGCTAAATTTCTTCTAGTACCAATATCGCCGTAATTGCGTGGGCGTTTGACGTTTTTCTAACAAATCACCTTTAGTGCGTCGTAAATGACGTCATATTTCGATATCAAATTTTATAAATTTACTTTTTGAAATTTTTATTTTATTGCGTTTGGTGAAGTACGTAATCCTACACATTTTGGTATTTTTGAACGAAAAAAATTATTTCTGTACCCATATCACCGAAAGTGCCCAATATTATTGAAATTTTTTGGAAAAAAACTCTCGGCGATATTGCCCCCCATGTATTTGATTGAAAGTCGAAACACATTGACAATAACTTATTGTGCGTAGGCTGTTTTTATGGTTTAGTGATTTTATTTTTAATCAACGATCAAAATACTGAAGCAAAATTAAATAGGACACTACTAGTGTCACACTAGGCTGTTGTTCGATTTGTTGAATTATAACCCAATCAGCATCTTAAATATATCCCTTTATCACACTTTGGTTAGAATGCGTAGCCACAACGTTAAAATCAAACACGTTACAAAGGATTAGTCGCTATGGGGCGCCAATTCTAACCAAAGTGTGATAAAGGGATATGGGCTCAGTTGATGGTTTTAGAAATTTTTGGTATCATATTTTCAAGTAAAGTTTCACAGCACCCTTCATTAAGACTTTTCTCCAGAAATAAAAGCAATTTTTGAAAGAGGATTCAAATGCGAATCGATTCACAAAAACGAAAATTCCGAAATTAGCGATTTTAGCAAAATATTTTGTTTCCCATGTTATTATGGTGGTAAGTTATTTTGTTAACATTATGATACATTTTAAGGGGGGTTAAGTTAGGGGGATAGTGTCCCCAAAAAAGTTGGCTTCAAATTTGATATAATACAGTAGGTGTCGGCAATAGGCAAAACTGGCAATGAGCAATAGTGAGGCAATAGCTCATTGCCAATGGGTAACACTTTTGAGCATATTTGATTTGTTCCAGGCTCTTAGGGCAATAGGAAAATTTTAAAAAACATTTTTGCGAAAATTTTTTATTTGAAGTTTTAGCAATTTTCGGTGAGATTAAAGGTGGTGTCTGTGTTTAAGGGGGTACTGGTCGCTGGAATTGACTTTTCCGGATGAGAAATCAGCCTAACCGAGAAACTATTGGACAATTAAGATTAGCATGTTGTAGATCTAACTTAATCTTGTCAAAACATTGGCAATGACTTTTTTTTCCGATACACTCTGAGATACGTTACCAGTACAGGTGTCCCTCGACAAATTTAAAAATCTATCTCCTCCCTGGGTTTTTTAGAAAGCAGCTCAAATTATAACATATCCGTATGACTTAAAACTTAGGTCCTCTAGAAGCGTTTTTATCAAAAATCACTTAGTTTTCTAGAATCGCAGAAGACTACCGATTTTTGCGATTTGAGCATTTTTTCACCAAAAATTATCTCCTCTAGGTTTATTTTGGAATTCACTCAAATTCGAGCAAACTAGCACAGAACAAATAGAAACTCTTCTAGAAGCGTTTTTTCAAATTTCGACCCAACTCAAAATATAAATTTTTGAAGGTCAGTGAGTAGTATCAAAGAAAGCCACAAAAACACTGATCAGAAAGTTGGCTACGTCAAGGTGTAATTTTCAAGTTTAGTGGTTAATTACAGCAACTATTTTGAACTTCATTTTGAAAAAATACTTAGAAAAAAATCGAAAAAACACAGAATTTCGAAATAATTTTTGATAATTTGGTAGTATAGACTTGGTTATCAATCCAAACACTTTGGACGATTGTTCAAGCCAAATGCCCCATAAAACCAGCGACCAGTACCCCCTTAAGAGTGTTGTATAGGCTGAAAGGCTTTTAGCTTATTATTCTAAGATTACAATATAAAAAATGGTAATTCATAATATCTAGCAGAAATTTTTTATAATTTTTTTCATGGCATGTTTGACCAACCGCTAAATTGATTTGGCCACTAGCCAAAAAATCATCGTCATATGGGGGCAATAGACAACAGTAAGGGCAATGGGCAACACTTTTGACCAAAAGCTCGTGAGTTGCCCATTGCCAACACCTATTGTACTAAACTGGCCTCAAAAAATGATCAGTGGTAGTCTCGCGGTCATCAGATAGTAGGTTCTCCCGCTAGAGATCGTAAAAGTGGTAAATTTGAGTGATTTTGATTTAAAAAAAATTAAAAAGTTTATTCAAGATTTTAGTAACTGAAATGCAGTTATTTCATATTAAACTTGAGCTCAAAACGATTATCTTGGATTCTTTCTGGCAAAATTTTGTTCACTGATAAATTACAGTAGATAATCCAAATTTATACACAAATTTGTACACTGGCACATCTCAACGGAGTGATTCAGTCAATACTTTTTATGACAGTATAACAAACTATACGATTCATGTTCATAGAAGGCGCTCAAGAGTAAACAGGATTTTGCTATCCTACGCCTCTTGTGATCACAAATCGCCAATGATTTATAATACAATCATTAGAAAGTTGACTATGCCGAATCTTTTGGTTTTACTTTCAAAGTCAGTTGAGTCCAGTTTGGTATTATATCACTTTTTTAGGGGACACTCCCCCCCCTTAAAACCCACTGTATTTTGATAAAGCAATTAACTTATTTTTAGTTAAAACTAGAAATAACTCAGAAGCTCACAGGCGAGTATTTAAAATGCAAGTCAGAGGAGATAAATTAGCGGTTTTTGGAATCGAATATTTCCATTCTGATACAACGAAACCAAATGAGCATCAACTTTATAGACTTGATGGAAACCTAACAAATCAACCTCCTGTTTGCAGATACGATGAATTAGGAGAAGCTAAAATTGTTGAAAATCAGGTAAGATTAAGTCGGAGGTTAAGTATTTTTGTCCTCGACATTTCATGTTTTCCGATTTTTATCTAATTGTAAATACAAATAAGCGTAAGGGGTGGTCAACCCTGTTAAGCTGATTTCTGACATTTTGAAATGTAGTTTATGGGCAGCACAGATGTTTAGTTTGTATACAGACAAACAACATCTGTTCTGCCAAGAAAATACATTTCGAAATGTCAGAAATCAGGTTTTACAGGGTTGACTAGTGGTCAATGACCACCCCCTTAATAAACTTTAAATGTAATAAATCTTGAAAAATATTGATGAGAAATTATCTATGAATAACGTCGATTGTGAATTATTAAATGCTCTCTAGCACTACTAGTGATGCACTTGTTCAAAGCGTTTTGTCTCACAAATCAAATTAAAAAACTCCACATAGTTTCGAATTTTTCTTCAAAATAAAGCCTCAATTCCTTGACATAAGATTTATAAGTCGGATTTTGTTGGAGGAAAATGACCATAAAGGAGAAATATTAATTATAAGCAAGACTATTTTTATTATTTTTTGACCAATTTTATGTATAAATTGAGAATCGGAGTGTTCGAGGATTTTCCCGGTGGCCAAACTACAGTATATAAAAACTTTGAGGAAGCCGAAATGTCTCATATAAAATTTTGATTTCAAAAAATGCAGGCTTCTGATAATTCGGTGAATCATCTTAAAAGTTATGGCAAATTCAATAAATCTTGAGAAGCGCTTAAATTTCAGATCGTTTTTTCCTATCAGGTGCAAATTTGAGTGTCTATTGACGAAAGACTATTTTACCCATTGAGTACACTAAGAACGCTCGTGCTGTCTGTACCCACGATGGGCTAAATCCTAATTGTTTATTTATACTAGTTTGGGTACAGAAAGCCCGCTCGTGCTTAGTGCCCGCAAATTTTGGACTTTTTCGAGGTAATCAGAGATCAGATGGGATCAATTTTTTTCCATCCGATCTCAATTTTATTTTCGAGCCGCCAACCCCCGATTAAACTTTTTTATTTCAGACAAATTGCTGGTTAGAAACAGAAGAAAAAACAAAAGGAATTCGTCTCTTCACAAAGTGTACTGTCACTGATGAAATTTCAAGTCAAGTGAGAATATACACAGAAGGAACTGGTGAAGATTTAAGAGTTATTATAGAAAATAATAGGACTCCAAGATTAGACTCAAAAATTTCGATTTTTGGAAGATATAAAGAAACCGATGAAAAACCCCTCGGAGAAGAACAGTAAATTATATGTTAATCAATAAACGTATACATAACCTATAATAAAACTTATAATATCTATGAAACCGTATTGTTTATGTTTTGCTGCATCGAACTTACCATTTATGGAAACTCACTTTGGCGAAAAAAATGGTTTCCATAAAAATTTTCGAACTACATGTGCAGGGAACAATTATATGCAGTCGAAACCCACAAATTTATTTTGAAACATTTTTGAGCAAATTAAAATTAAATTTTTAAGCATCGAAAACAGAGATTTTTTCTCAATGCCTTGTTTTTAAAAAATGGTTTCCACAAATGATAAAAGGGTGATGGGATATGATTAAAGGGTGATGGATTTCCATCACAAGGAGTTTCCATAAATGGTAAGTTGGTGTATTTCTGCTTTAAACACTCAGAATTATTTGATTTAAAAAAACTACATTTCAGCTTTTTTCTATTTTGCAAATATGGGTTTTGTATACCTAATGTCTTTTAGCTTTTGGGGTTTTCCCCGGGGAGATTGAAACGCCCCTTAAATAAACTAAACAAGTCGCGCTCTGATTGGTTAAGCGTGAATCTCCTCTGGGAACACCCCAAAAGCTAAAACACATTGGGTAGAATTACAGAGCTTATTTTTGCAAAACAATATCAAATTTATTCAAAATACCTTTTTTCCATTAAATGATATAATTTATATCGAAGATTATACGATTCTTCAGGTCTCTGACGTCAAAGTTCTACGGGACACGTAAGTATAATCTTCGATATCCATCATGATGCCCGAGTAACTTAAATCTCTCATTTGCCTTTTAAAAGAATAGGGAATAAGATATGATGCAAAAATTGTGAAAATATAAAGATGGAACATATATTCAAATCAGCTATGCGGCATAGCCTATGCGTGATGAAAAACTCAAATTCTGTCAAAAAAAAATAGGTCGGAATTAAAAGTGGCATTTATTTGTTCCAGAAATCAGGTTTAACAGGAATTTTGATCTGTTTTGATGGAAATAAACAATTTTGTTTTTCAAATGCACAATTTATTGACTAATAAATCATTATTACAGTATAAATGAAGATATTGTTTTTTTATAATTCATCATGGCTAGCAATTTTGTCTTCTTGATTCTGCTCTATGACAGGTTTACTTCCTCTGCAAGTTAAATCTTTGCATTCAATTTTATGGTATGCAAGCCAATTTTTAAGCAGTTTTTTTAACGGCGATGAATAAACTTCTGGAGATGGTCTTGAGAGGGTCATCGTCAAATTTACTTATAAAAAGAGCTAAATTTACACTTTAGCGTTTCGTGTGTATATAACTTCAAGAAGGTTGTATCATACAACTTGTATGGTATCCAAAGAATATCAATTACGGGGCCTCCTCGCACATATTAGCCACTTTTTAGCTAACATTTTAATATAATTCGGCTTTTGAAAATGAAAAAATCAAAAAATGGTCCGGACCATTTTTTTTTATTTCATTATTAACTAAATATTTGTGCTCAGTTTGAGCTATCTAAGAACTTAATCGGATGATTCGTTTTCAAAAGCCGAATTATATAAAAATTTTGGCTAAAAAANAAAAAAGTGGCTGATAAGTGCCATTAGTTTTAATTTACCCATGATGAAAAATAATCAAGTTTATAATTCAAACTTTAAAAACGTCGAAAGTCAACTAAATACGTGACACTTTTATCTAACCAACTGGTTTACCCAGCATGACCAAACTTGTACTGTTCTGACTTGTATACCGTTATCGAATCAAAAAAAATTGAGCTTAACCATTTAACGAGGTACTATAAAATAATATTACTACCCTAAAATCATACAATACAAATACAATAGTACTTTACTAATAAGGGTCTTGCTATATTCGGAAAGCTTGCGTGGGCTGAAAAAAACGTCACAATGGGTAAGTCCAACCTCATTGGCGGAAATTTCCACTCAGTGTAACAATTTCTCCTATTAGTATTGTAGCTAAGTTTGTATTGGAGCAGTTTAATTACAAAAAATCAAGTCCTAGAATTCTTTCCGCATACAGCATGCGGCATACTGTTGTTGTTGTTAAACGTTAACGGTATACTGATCTTGGAATGCATAAACAAAATTGACAATTCAGATGAATTAATTGCCTACCGATCCGATCCCGATCCAATTTTGTTGCGAGACTACCAATTTGATCCAAAAAAATTTTCAGATGTACAGACCCCTGATCCAAACGCTTGTTCAAATCGCACTATTTATTTTGACTAGGGGCGCGCCTGAGTTCGATTTCAAAACTATAAAATTTGAATTATTATTATTTTCGATGGATAAAAATATACTTGTAGATTCTACAACCTCCTTAAAGAAGTCATGGACAGTAGCTCTTAAATGATCTGGAAACACAAAGTAATATTATGTTTGGAACGATTCCCTTAATGCATATATACTTCTTATTTTAGGCTCAGAAAAATTGTCTTTTTGCGATCCTTCTGTTCGGAAGAATTTGAGCAGATCATATAAAGGGCTTTGATGTGCTATAAAGAATTAAAAAGATATTTATTTAAAAATGTTTTTACAACTTACTACAATAAAATAAAAGTTCTTTGCTACTACTATTCAAACTACGACCAGTCCCTTTATTTGAAAGAATTGCCCTGACTGGCTATATTTGCATCACGCGTTTTTTTCGCGCATTTTTCAAACCAATGAGCGGGAAATATAATAGTGCGTCAGTGTGCTTAGAAATACCCTTGAAGTTCTCGATACATTGTTATTGGGCATGCTGAAGTGAAAAATCTAGTCGTGGGCAAAGAACATAGAGTTCGTTGTATTATAAGAAACATTTTAAAGGGGTGGTGGTTGTGAAATGAGGCTCAAACAAAAAATATCCCAATTTAATTTCAAACATTTCTAAGAAAATTGACACATCAAAATGTACTGGTGGTATTTGTTTCCCCGTATTCTGTCAGGAAAGTTTTTTTTATCGTTTTAATCATTCTATATTTTGAGATACTAAAACGACCGTTTTTGAAAAATAAATTCACGAAATAAAAATTTTTGACAATTCTAAGGCAAATTGAAACTTTTTGAGAAAATTTCAAGTCAAGCCTATTAATTTGAGATTTTCCTTCAAATATAACAGTCTATTTAACCATTCGGTCGAACAATGTGTAGTATTTAAGGTATTTGACCTAAAAACTCCTTCAATTTGGCGACCACGACCCCCTTAATTGTATTTCATGCACATTTTTGATTTTTTAAATTTCAATTCTAGCTTTACAATTGTCGCATTTTGCCAAATGTCTATAAATATCTGTTGGTTTGTCTATACCTTCAAATTCTCCAACCCTTAAATCCTCCATGATACCCTCGTGAAGATAGTGTGCCATGAAAAATCGACTTTCACAAGTATAAATCATATATTGATGTTCTAATAAAATCATTATCTGCTCCATTATAGGCACTTCATTTTTCGAAATATCATCAATTTTTTTTATTTCTTCCAGCGGAGTTTTTGCTGAAATTTTTAATAATTATTTAAAACTAACTTTATTGTTTTTAAAAAACATTACTATTTCACAGGCATACAGTATGCCGCATACTACAGCATAAACTTTGTTCTTCCACATTATGATTTTTTTTGCTCATTTCTGATTGGTTAGAAGAAATCGACCTTTCATTCGGCGTCGAGACTATTTTTTAGGAGCACTTTTTTTTATGAACCCAAGTTTCGATGCAACTTGAAACTCACGTAGTGTAATACTTCGATATGGATAGTCACTCAGTGTCACAACTGTGACGTCAGACAAGTGGTTTGACCAATCAAATCTCACGATTGTCAACTTATTTAGGGGATCGTGTACTTTGATTGGTCACTATATTTTCTGACGTCACAGCTTCGATATAGCTTAAGGGGGTAGCAGCGATGTGGCAGATTGGTACATTTTTTCGGAGTGATTTNGTAAGACTTTTTTTAAGTTTGGAAAACTAAAAAAATGCTTAGGTCGCTTTTTTTTCGGTTGCTCCACCATGATTTCGACTGGGAGAACTAGACAAGATAGCGACAAATAGTTTTCTGCACGTGAAACCTTGGAAAAAAATATGCGGTAGAAAAATTTTTTGGCTTCCTAGGTTGATCACGTGACCGGAAATCAGTCCTCGAAATTGCTCAAAATGACCGAAAAAACCATTTTTTGCGAATTACCGGTGAACCGGTAATCATCGGAGAAAAAGAAAAAAATCCTGCATTTCAAATTCGGTTAAGATTAAGATGCAAAAAACCGTTTGTCGCTATCTAGTCTAGTTCTCTCAGAACAGATACCCCTTATGTGGAGCAACCTAAAAAAAAAGCGACCTTAGGTAGTTTTTTTTTTAGACGCTACAGATTTGATTTTTTACCATTTTGTAAGAAAACTTAATTTTTGGAATTTTATTTTTCAGCCATTGGTCTTAGAATTTCTTCTAGTTTCGTATGATACTCACATTGGGTCATTTACGGTCATTTGAAAATCTCGAATTTTCAAAATTTTTGAAAAAAAATTTCGAAAATTAAAAAAAAAAATTTTTGGCCTGAGCTTTTTTAGTTTCCAGTTTAAGGAGGTAGCAGCGAAGTGGCAGATTGGTACATTTTTTCGGAGTGATTTTTGAAAGAAAAAAAAATGTGAAAATTTTTTATCTAAAATGAAAGTGTTCATACTTGCAAACGTTTATATTTTTTTATTTTTTACATACTTAAGTATCTGTAAAAATATCAAAAACCACTTTTCATTACAACTCCATTTCCAACTTGACCCGATGTGGGATTTTTTTTAAAGGCGATATTTATAAACTTCAGACATTTTCGGGTGTAATGCACTAATTAGTGGGAGAATCATTATCCACATGCAAAACTTTCTTAAATATGAAAGTTTTCTTTCCATGAAAAATAGAGAAAAACAGCTTTTTAGGAAAAAAAATTGACCTTCAATTGAGTTTAAATATAAAAAAATGTCCTGACTTTTAAAAGTTAAGTAGCCTATTACACCCCCAATTTTATACAGATTTTTTAAAAATAATAAAATTTTTATAAATTGCGTGNAATTTTAAGATTTTCGCTCTTCAAAGTACTACTCCCCATAAGTTACATTTCAGAATGCAGTAATAATTTGGGAAACGATGAAGGAATACGTTTTTGTTATTTTGATGAAGTTGAATTTTGAATTGTTTTGTTAAATTCTAGAAAATCGCATTTTAGTAAACCGGAAGTGAAATCTTGGAATATGAAAGTTGTCGTATCAGGTCGAAAGTAGCACCTAATCAAAGTAGCACCTCATCTTTTTCTGATCGAAAATTGGGTTTCAATGTTTTCCAAAAAAAATTACTCAGAAAAATTCTCAAAAAATGAAAATTTCGAATTTTTTTTCAATTTTTTTAATAAGTTTATGCTTTCTGAGTGTTCCCTAGCCATGTCGTGCTATTTTAACACCCAAACGTACCCTAAAAAGAGTACAACCTCTATCCCCTTAACCCGATGTAAGAATTTTTTCTGAAGGCGATATTTATAAACTTCAGACATTTTCAAGTTTAATGCGCTAATAAGTGGGTGAATTCATTATCCACATGAAAAAAATCCTTTAAAATGAAACTTTTTTATCCTTAAAAACAGCTTTATGGGAATAAAAATTGACCTTCAATCGCGTTTAAATATTAAAAAATGTCCTGACTTTCGAAAGAAATGACGCCTATAACACCCGAAATTTTATTGACTTTTTTTTTGCACAAATAAAATTTTATTCAATTGCGTGCCGAATGGCACAAACCGGTGTCACAAGCAACTGTTGTAAATGTCATCAGTAGTTCAGAAACGATATTCGCTTGACACTTTCATCGGTTGAAATACGGAAACCAAATTGATACCAGAAAATTCACAAGTGATTCGGCCTGATTTTTACAGAAATTTCCAAAAACTACTAATATAAATTTTTGGACTTGATTTGCAGAAAATTTTCGTAATATTACTAGAAAAGTCGCCAAAAATGACAAATAAACATCTATGATTTTTCGTTTTATTGACAAATTTCACAAACAAAATCAGAAAAAATTTTGGACGAAAAATGCGTGAAATTTTTTTTTAATTCTTTGTATTTTTTGAAAATTTTACGAATTCAAAAATAAAAGTTCGAACTCAAATCTTTCCTAAAATAGATAAAAAATAATTTTAATGAGCTGATACACATTTATTCTTGTTCAGCTAACGATAATAAGCACCAAAAATAAATCAACTAATTATTTTCATAAGTTAAATCGATTCCAATCTTCCACATCGCTGCTACCCCCTTAAGGGAGTGGGTGTCGCTGATTTGGACCTCTTCCAAGGTCATTTCCCGCCAAACTAGCAGAGGTGATATTCCAGAAACATTTGTCACTAACAGAACCAACCTTCGCGGTAATTTTAAGCTTAACAGTAATCTGATACAATTCCACCTACGCCGACACCTACGNTATTACACCCACAATTTTATAAAGATTTTTTAAAAATTAAATTTTTCATAAATTGCGTGCCAAATGGCACAAACCGGTGTCACAAGCAAGTGTTGTGAATTTCATCAGTAGTTCAGAAACGATATTCGATTGACCCTTCCATCGGTTGAAATACGGAAACCAAATAGATACCAGACAATAACACAATTGATTCGGCATGATTTTTCAAGGAGAATTTAAAAAAGCATTAATAAAAAAATTTTGGACTTGATTCGCTAAAAATTTTCATAATATTTCTAAAAAAAGTCGACAAAAATTGACAAATGAACATGTTATGTTTTTTTTAAAAAGCATTCAGAAAATATGTAAACATGCATGGAAAAAGTTAAAGTGGCTATTTTTTTCGTTTTTTTACAGATTTTAGAAAAAAAACAAGAAAAATTTTGGGTGAAAAATGCGTGAAATTTTAATAATATTTTGAATTTTTTTGAAAATTTTACGAATTTTAAAATAAAAGTTCGAACTCAAATCTTTCCTAAAATAGATAAAAAATGATTTTAATGAGCTAATACACATTTATTCTGGTTCAGCTAACGATAACAAGCACAAAAAAATAAATCAACTAATTATTTTCGTAAGTTAAATTGACGCCAGTCTGCCACATCGCTGCTACCCCCTTAAAACCTCGACGAAATGCAATATTAAAAATTTCTCAAATCAAATTCAGAAAAGTTTCCCCAATTTTCCAATTTTTTACTCTGACTTCTGGCTTTGAGCGCATCTTGAGAAAACTTA
>SCLH01000169.1:256635-273903 GCA_004367855.1 Oikopleura vanhoeffeni
GCATACCTCGAAATTGGTAATAAAACGACGAAATACGTGCGAAAATTCAGATTATTTTTTAAGCTAGTTAGACAAAACCCGAAGAAGAATTAATAAATTGAAAACTAATATAAATAATGATGAAAGAGATCACTCAGAGACGGTATGAAGATACTTTTCGTCGGTTACATCGTACAGGTGGCCATAAGCAATTCCTAACAGAGTGCATCAAAAGTGAGACTTTGCCTAAGTGGAGTATACCAATTTTTTTTCTTAAAATTTGTAGACTTTTTTCTTACGCATTTTTCATAGCAAAAGATAGGAGAGAAAAAATTTCACCGAAAATTGTGTCGACCAAAAATGTATACTCCTGCCGAAGTTCACATGGATAAAGCCCCAGATTATCAAGAAGTTAAATTTATCTACATTACAAATTAAAAATTATCGACTTGAACAATTGCAGCGAACATTAGAAGACCAAACAGAAAAATACGAATTTTTAAAAAATGACCTCAATCATACCATTTCAATTTTAAGCACCCTTATTCATCATTCTGACCTAACCGCATTTTTTGAAAACACAAAATACGCATATGGGTTATTTCCGGCGTTTGAAATCTGCGATTTTGCAAATTTTTCGAAAAATTCTTTTGTCGAAAATTCCTAAAAAAAAATTTGGCCTAAGCGTTTTGTTTAAGTTGAATTGCAAAAAACCGGTTGTGAATCTCATACGGTTCGTCTGTGGTGAAATCAATCTGTCGGCGTCTAAAAAAAAACTCCTTATGTATGTTTCAAAAATGGTCCAGTTCTGATTTTTTTCTAACCGTACGAAGCCTCTGAAATGTCAAAAAATCACAAAACATCACCCCCCTTAAGGAGGTATATCTGGTGATTAAATAAAGGCCTTAGAGCCATTTAAAAATGCTCCAAATTGATACGGGTGATAATTAGTGTATTAAGAACCCAATCATCAAAAAAAAAATTTGCATTTTTTCGGTTTTTTTTCCAAGTATTTTTTAAAGATGAAGTTAAAAAATAACGTTTGCTCGGAATTTTACCCACTAAAACTTCAAAAATATCGCTTGACGTAAGCAACTTTTCTTCATCAGTGTTTTCCTGGCTTTCTTTTGAGCCTACTTCAAAAAATCGGAAGCACTTTTTTTTTCCGAAATGTTTTGGAAAATGACCAAAAAAATCATATTCGGAGTTTCAGCTGGAAAATTGCAAAAAAAAGCTCGCCTTAATCTCTTACAAATTGTTTCTGAAGAATACTTGATTAAAAATTTTGGACCATTTGCAAATATTCTCGGAGCGAGATAGATTTGAAGTCTTGGAATTGTGAAAAATGCGTCGGTTATTTGGCGGTTCTAGAATTGTTCAGTCGCAGATCAATAAACCGATTGACATACTACCGTTACGTGATCTGTGAAATTTGAACGCAATTTGATATATCGTTTGTTCTTTTTTTTTTTTTTTTCGGAGGAGATAGATTTTGCAGTTTGGAAAAGTCACCTTGTTACGATTACTCGTACCTATTGTGTAATATATCAAAAATAGTTTATGGTGTACCTTTTTCGCAAGATTAAGGATAGATCTACAATTAGCATTTTCGGTTTTTCTCATACGCTTTTAGTTTGCAGAATATATCATCGTGAATATGTTCGAATTTGGCCAGATATACCCGTTAAGGGATATGTGGTTCCTACATTTCTGCAGTTATATGCTATGTCATAGAAATGCACCAAATCAAATCGTTTGTGTTTTAAAAGCACAAACAACCACACATAAAGAACAAACAAAATTCGAATTATCGCTTGTGCCTTGTGTGATGTCGAATATAATCTTTTCCTATCGGTAAACGTAACTCTCCCTTTCTGTCAAAATTATGTACAAAAAATAACGTTATCGGTGTGACACTTTGACCGACTCCAAAACTGCCGAAAAGTCTCGAGGTTGACGGTACGACGCACTTTCTCTATCAGGTGTTTCAACACAAGCCTTCCTTTGTGAGGACGTCACTTTCGAAAAAAATCAAAAAGCACCTAAGATTCTTTTTTGGCGAGAGGATTCTTTTGCACGTGACCTCAAGAGTCATATTAATAGAGGTTTGGGAAGGATCCGAAAATGAACACGAAAAAGAGAGACGCCTCGCTATGAGTTCTCATATTTGTCGTTCTCTCCAGAAAACTACTCACAATTATTTGCGTCATGAAAATTTTGATGACTTTAATGTTGCATTTAACCTGGAGGAAAGTAATTATTCCTGCAGGCCGTAATAGTCCAAAAACACGGTGCGTTTTTTGCATGTTCTTAGAAGTGCTAAAATATAGCAACTTATCGACAAAAAAGCCACTGTTAAGTTTTATATACTAATTATACAGTTTGTTAAAATTTTAGGTTTATTCAAAATATAACCTCAAGGAGTAGAATTTTCCGGTTTGCTTAGGTCTCCTTGTTTCGCTAATGTGTCTGGGAGTGTTTCATGCAAAAAAGTTTTGACACATAGTTTTACGCAAGATGAAGGCTAGTTCTACAAATTGGGCTATCTCGAGGCCCTGTTGGCTTAATATTTTATCGAGAAAATGTCAATTAGGGAACCACCCATACTAGGGACGCGAAACCGGCAACTTTCTGAAAACCATAACCGTTCTACCTTAAATTATTTGACCTTACAGGGTAAATATACCCAAGGAAAATGACTCTGAGTATTTAAAAAACTTTATTGAGTCTCTAGTGGCCCAGAAAATGGCTTACCAAATTCACTTTTTTATAACTAAATTGATATTTAAGCATACTTTTCATTTCTAACCGATACCCTTAAGTTAGCTTTTTTTGAGTTAAAATGAAGTAAAATACCAAAATTTGTAGGGAACAAAAGAAAAAATAAATAAAAAAAAAAAAAAAACAAAATAAAAAAAAAATAAAAAATAAAAAAAAAAAAATTACGTTACTCTACCAAGTAATCATATCGAAAAATGATCCCTACTTGCGCCTTTTACACCACGCGTCATAACTATGACGCGTTCATAACTATGAGCCAGTGTCCAATCAGAATTAACTCGATTTGTCGACTTTATTCAAGAATCCCGCTATTTCATTGGTTCACTTTCTCAAAGTTATGACGCGTGGTGTAAAAAGGCGCGTAGGGATCATTTTCCATATACAAATTCAAAAAAAGAAGATTTGAAAAATTTAATCTTGAAATATGACGTCATTCATGACGCACTCAAAGTAATTTTAAATAAAAACCTCTAACGCCCACGCAATTTGGCTATTATTGGCTCATTCGGCGATATAGGCACTGAGGAGGAATTGTAAGCTAAAAATTCTGAAATTGCGTAGATTTTTTTCGGGCGATATTTGGCAGAAGAAATATTGGCGATATGATGGAAAATAATATAAAAATTTTCAGTTAAAACAAATTTTCGACCTATTTGTTTGCCTTTCAAATAACACAAAATTAATAGGCAAAAACGCAGGAATGGTGGATTATTTGGGTAGCGATTGTAAAATCTTTTTATTGTGGCCGTGTGGCCGTGCGTGTAGAGCGGCTCGGGGCTGGTACTTCCGCCAGATCTGGCGGCGCGCCGCTTCATGGCTCGGCGCATTAGTACCGTGGGCGCAGAGCGTGGGCCGGCGGGAGGTCGTACACAAACAACGAGGGGCTCGTGACGGGGATCCACATCGGGTTCGTAAAGCAGTCGGGGTCGGGGCCGTAATATTAGTGCCGTGAACAACCTTGCCGTCGTAAAACGTTTTGGCCGTTGTACGGCCTGCCCCGATTATTTTTATATCATCTTTTAAAGGTTAATCGTTTAAAGCCCTCACATAAAGCCCTAACTTTTTTAAGGGGTTGCAGCGATTGCTGGGGCAGGACTGGCGTCAATTTAACTTACGAAAATAATTAGGTTGGTTGGGTATTTTTATGTGCTTATTATCGTTAGCTGAACCAGAATTAAAATGTATATCAGCTGATTAAAATATTTTTTATCTATTTGAAGGAAAGATTTGAGTTCGCAACGTTTATTTTTGAATTCGTAAAATTTTTTCAAAAAAATTCAAACATTTATCAAAAATTTTCACGCATTTTTACCCAAAATAATTTTTTGTTTTTTTCTTTTAAATCTGTGAATAAAAACGAAAAAAAAAAATAGCCACTTTAACTTTTTTTATGCATGGTTACATATTTTTCTGAATGCTGTTTAAAAAAATCCATAACATTGTTCATTTGTCTTTTGTCGACTTTCTTTAGAAATATTATGAAATTTTTTTGCAAATCAAGTCCAAAATTTTTTTATTTATGCTTTTTTTGATTTCTTCTTTTGGAAAAATCCGGGCCCAAATCAAGTTGTGTTATTTTCTGATATCTATTTGATTTTCCGTATTTCAACCGATGGAAGGGTCTCAATTCGAAATAATCGTTTCTGACTACTGATGACATTTACAACACTTGCTTTTGTGAACCCGGTTTGTGCCATTTGGCCACGTTAATTTATTAATAATTTTATTATTTTTCGAAATCTTAATTAAATTTCGGGTGTTAATAAGGCTACTTTTCCTTTTCAAGTCAGGAGGTTTTTTAATATTTAAACCGCAATTGAAGGTCAAATTTTATTCTAAAAAGCTGTTTTTCTCTGATTTGTCATTGGAAAAAAAAACTTTCATATAAGAAAATTTTTTCATGTGGATAATGAATTCTCCACTAATTAGCGCATAAACACCCAAAAATGCCTTGAAGTTTAATAAAATCGCCTTCAAAAAAAATCTCACATCGGGTCAAGTTGGAATGGAGTTATAATTGAAAAGTGGTTTTTGATATTTTTACAGATACTTTTAAGTATGTTTGAGGATAAAAATATAAAGTTTGCAAGAATGAACACTTTTATTGAAGATAAAAAATAAATTTCTCACATTTTTTTTTCTTTCATAACTCACTCCGAAAAAAAGTACCAAAGCTACCACATCGCTGCTTCACCCCCTTAAGCTGTTTATTTAAAAAAATTTCCAATTATGAAATTTCGGTTATACAAATATTTTTAAGAAAAATTTCTGTAAAGATAAAAAAATTACAAATTAAACATTTATTTTTATCAAAATTTTAATTATGAAAGTGTAGTAGAATCACTCGGTTGGCGTGAGAAAACTAAACCTAATAATGCGCTTAACATGTGCGTCACGGGTTAAGGGAATCTGGCAGATTTGACATATTCGCCGGTTGATATATTCTGAAAACAAAAATGCTTATGAGAAAAAACCGAAAATGGCTAATTTGTTAGAATCTATCCCTAATCTTGCGAAAAAGAACATCACAAATTATTTTGACCATTACACCAATAAAGTTACAAGTTATCGTAACAAGGTGACATTTTCCAAACTGCAAAAAAACTATCTCCTCCCAGGACGTTATATCAAAATTGAGCTCAAATTTTCACAGAGCACGTAACGGTAGTATGTCAATCTTTGATCGGCGGGCTTTTTTTGATCCGGGCGACGGAAACAATTCTAGAACGCCAGATACCGACATTTTTTCAGAATGTTCAGACTCAAAATCTATCTTCTCCTAGGATTATATTTGCATCCTAAGAACCATGGTAAGAGACCCTCGTCGGGTTTTTTTTGCAATTTCCAGCTAAAACTCGAAATATGATTTTTTTGGTCATTTTCCAAAAAAATTTCCGAAAAAAAAAGCTTCGATTTTTTTCGAAAGTAGCTCAAAAGAAAAGTTCAGTTTTAAACAGTATGAGAAAGTTGGCTTACGTCAAGGCGAAATTTTTGAAGTTTTAGTGGTCAAATTCAAGGAACCTTATTTTTTAAACTTCATCTTTTAAAAATACGCATAAAAAATGGCGAAAATTTTCGAATCTTTTTTTTGATGATTGGGTCTTTATACACTAATTATCACCTCGTTTAAATTTGGGAGCATTTGTAATTGCCTTTAAGGCGGTTATTTAATCAGACAGATATACCCCCTTAAGAAGTAAAAAAATATTTAGGATAATCGAAAAAATAGCGAAATCACAAACTGCTCAAAAACACTTCCCCTACTGCCTAAAATAATCGTGAATGCTAAACTGCCAATTTCGATAATACTTTCAAGTACTTACAATTAAGCCCTCATTCAATTAAAATATATTCTCAGGGCTTATTTCTAAAAAATTTTCTAGAATGTTTCGACTTTCGCGGTCTTTGATAATTTCGTCTCAACTCTCTGGGACTGGGAAATAAAGCCGGCAAGTTCCCAAAGAATTATCAGAGCGGGGGCTGGAAAAGAATAAAGTTAACCCAAATTACTATCCCGAACATTCGGACCGGAAACCCTCTTACCAAAACACAAACCAAACATGGCAAAAAAATCCAAATGTAGCAAATAATGCTATTGAATGTTGCAAAGTTTCATAAGGAACATAAAACGACAGAATCACGAGGAATTTATGATTGAGATGGAGTTGAAGGAGAAAGTATTATCAGAATATCATTGGGCAGGTAAATATAAAAAATAGAAAATTCTACCATTCTTTGATTCAATAAATTGTACTTAGAAACTAGCACATTTATATTCATATGTTTTACAAGGGCCTTCGGTGCCTGCTTTTAATACGATTTTTTTCTTAGTCGATTAAAATTACAAATTTTTCTATGTTCATAAAAAATCGCATTTTTTTGTTAAAATACGTTATTTGTTGTGTAAAATCATTGATATAACCGGAATTGTTTGAAAAATATATAAGATAATTAAAACGATTGGGGTTTCTCAAAAAAGAGTAGTTTGGTGGCCATTTTTTCTTGTAAATTCAGATTATATCTGAGAATTTAAACCGGACAAGTAGTGTATTTTGTTTATTCAGCTCGATTAAATCGTAAAATTTCTCTCTTTTAAGGGAGTAGCATCGACTCGGCAGACTTGACTCAATTTAACTTACGAAATTAATTAGCTGTTTTACTTTTTGTGTTTATTATCGTTAGCTGAACCAGAATTAAATGTGCAGCTACTTTATAAAAAATAATTTTTGTCTAGTTTAGGAAGATTTTGAGTCGAACTTTAATTGGTTTGAATTCGTGAAATTTTTAAAAAAAAATCCCAAAAGCATTTATTGAAAATTGTTTCCTCATTTTTTGTCCAAATTTTTTTCTTTATTTTTTTTTGAAATCTGTGAATAAAATCAAAAAAATAGCCAGTTTAACTTTTTTTCATGCATGTCTACATATTTTCTGACAGCCGTTTTAAAATCATAAAATCTTTATTTTCATCTTCTGTTCGAATTTTATGGAAATATTATGAAAATTTTCCGCCAAATCATGTCCAAAATTTCAATTTGTGGTTTTTCGGAATTTCTCAATAAAAATCAGGATAGAATCACTTATTTAAATTTTTTTTTATCTATTAAATATCCGTGATGTTCCAACTAATGAGTGGTCGCGCGATTTTCATTCTAAATATCGTTGAAATTTTTAACACTCGGCTGTACACTCGATAAGTGCCATTTGGCACTAATTTGTTATAAATTGTATGCTAGTAAAAAATTCCAAAATAAAAATTGTGGGTTGTAATAGGCGCCATTTATTTAGATAGTAAAGAAACATTTTTAATATCAAAAACGCAATTGAAGGTCAATTTTTATCTCAAAAAAGGTTGGTGTTTTTCTCTACTTTTTGCCATTTTTTGACCATTTTTTCTGAAAAAACTTTTCATATCAAGGAATTTTTTAATACGCAACATAGAAACAAGACTTTTTAGCGCATTACACCCGACAATGTCTGAAGTTTATATTAATATCGTCTTCAAAAAAAATTCTATGGTCGCGGTTAGTTGGAAATGGAGTTCCAATGAAAAGTGGTTTTTAATATTTCACAGATAGTTATGTTAAGAAATTAAAAATATAACGTTTGCAAGAAATGGACACTTTTATTGAAGATAAAAAAATAAATTTTCACCTGTTTTTCATTATTTCTTTCCATTATATATCGCTCTGAAAAAATGTACCCATCTGCCGGCATCGTGCCACCCACTTAATGAGCGTATCTTCAGAATAACTGTTGGCTCGAAAAGGTTTCGAGTCATAATAACATATTCTAGTCAGGTTATATGAGCAGTTGGCCGTAGTGGTTAGCGCGACTCGACGATCGGCCCGTTACCTGGGTTCGACCCCGACTTCTCAAAACATTTTTCTATGGTGATAACCCAACATAACCTTTTAAACTATATGAGAATTATTTTTTTACTGTTTATTTTTTCTTGTTAGATTATATTTCAACAAATATTTGTTCCCAAAACTAATTTTTTAAATTCGATATAATACACGTTACGTGTATTTTTATTAAACGGAAAACTTGTGCTTATGTTTATGAAAGCCCAAAAAGACAGACTTGAAAAAATCTAACTTGTACATCTTTTCATAGATTTACCTCGAAC
This sequence comes from Oikopleura vanhoeffeni, assembly GCA_004367855.1. Lineage (NCBI taxonomy): Eukaryota > Metazoa > Chordata > Appendicularia > Copelata > Oikopleuridae > Oikopleura > Oikopleura vanhoeffeni. Next base: position 265,025 of record SCLH01000169.1, read on the forward strand.
CATTATGGTTTGAAATATCTGAAGTACAAGATTGAAACCTAATATATGATATTATATTAATTTAGGAATTCTACAATTGAACTACAAGCAAATTCAAGACCAAGTTTTTTATTAAAATGATATAAATCAGCTAGCTGGTCTTTTTGATCGTGTTTTACCGATTACGGGTGCTCCTGGCACATATTAGCTATTTTAACCAAATTTTTTATATAATTCGGCTTTTTGAAAACGAACTCATTCTATTAAGTTCTTAGGATAGCTGAAACTGAGCAGAAATATTTAGTGAATAATTTTAAAATAAAATGTTCCGGATCGGACAATTTTTTAGATTTTTTTCTGAGATTACTGAAATTGTTTAATTATCAGTTTTTGTTAAAAATTGAAAAGAACGGTCCTCATTCGCGACCATTTTTTAATTCATTTTTCTCTTGAATAGTTTGCTCAGTTTGAGCTATCTAAGGACTTAATCGGAATAATCATTGTCAAAAGCCGATAATATAAAATTTTGGTTAGAAAAGTAGCTATTATGTTGCCAGGAGCGGGACACCCCGTAATTCAATACACAAAACTTTAATCCATTCAGTGAACTACCTGTCCAAAATAAATCAATTTTTAATCTACAATATAGCTTTATCAGCAAAAGTAGTAGGCATCTTCCCTAACTTGGTGAAAACTTTTTGAGCGGTATTTAGTTAGGAAAGGAGGACTGTAGCAGTTTTGAGACAATCGCTAAAAAATATTTTCAGGCTGCGTTTTATTTACACCAGGCGAAATCTGGGTCCAATCTAACCGTTTGCTGCAACCGATACCCGGTGGCCATCCTCATCCTGCTATTCATCCATTGCCAACAACTCAAACTTTTCGCCAATGAATTGCCCCGGCTTATTCGCTATTTTGACGCGACAGATATGCACAAAGTAAAACACATAAATCCAGAAAGGGTGTTAATGCATAGAATGTATGGGGGAGATTTAGAGAAAAACTCAACTAGGTATGTTTATGAACTACTTATCATTTCATGTAAAAATTGTGCATTCAAAAAGAAGGATTTCGATTTCCTCCAAAAAAAATTTTGATATTGATATTATAAAATTTTTATAAAGACTTTAAAAAAATTTTTCTTAAAATTAAAATTCTGCCAAATCGGTCTATAAGGACTGCATAATGTATATTATTGACAAAACTGCAGAAATTCGGAGATTTTTGACCATTTTCGAGAAGAACGTACCTAGGCATGCCTATATCGAAGATTTATTACCGGTGAACTTTGACGTCAAAGAGTCGATGACGGTCAAGTTCTATGGAAACACCTAGGTATAATCTTCGATATATACGTAAAAAACGACACTGTTTTAGAAAGTAAATTTTTTTCAAAGATTATTTTGTTGTCAAAAAACCATAATATTGTAGCGTGTATTCAAAATTTTTTATTTTTTTTCGTTTTTGGGTTACTTTACCTGTAACTGAAGGGCTGCTGATGTTTCGAAAACACCTTTTTTTCGAAAAAAAAATGACCGCGAGAGCAAATATAAAAAGGGACTCCAAAATTTTTCAAGCTGCCTGAAATAGAAAAAAATCCAAAAAGACCAGGATTTATGTCAAAGTCGATTCCGATCAGTCTTTAAAAATTCAAGGCATTTAATTATCAGAAAAAAGTATAAATAAAATGTTTTGATGAATAACGATAAAAAAAATTACCGAATTTTTGACAGCTTTACACTTGCCAAAAATTAGCTTGTTTTCATCGACACATTTTGACAGTATACAAAATGAGGGTATGAACCCCAACCCAAACCGCAACAAAAAAAATTGTCGCGAAGCACCCAGAGGAGAGCGCACGGCTAGTTATTGAATCTGCAAAATGGAAACTTCTAGACCGATTTAATATTTGGTTTGTTGGAATTAATTACTAAAGTCATTTCCCGTTATATGTTGGCGGACCATTTGTTTAACAAAATTAGGAAAATAAATTATACGTTTTTCTGACGAAACATTTTACTGTGAATAAGATACCAAAAAAACTGATTTTTTACAGAAAATAAATTTTTGGAAAGTGATAATTTTTTTCGGATTTTTAGGAAAACATGAAAAAGAATTACCACGAGATATCAATATCTCACTAAAAAAATATGAAGCCATCACAAAAACCTAAGTGGGAAAATAATGCGTTCTTTCAAAAAGGCTTAATTATTTACCCAAAAATTATTCATTTTCTGGGTTTCGTCGGTCAAATTAAAAATCAAATGCTTATTTACGTTTTAAATACATTTATCGGGCCTGGTTACATTCGCAGCCAATAAATTCTAAATCCAGTCCAAATCTTCTTTTTCTCTGGTCGTCTCTCTAATCGAAAATTTATTTTTAATAAACGTTTAAGGGATGGCTAAAACCCGGCATCCTGGAGTCAATATAACTTACGAAATAGTAAGTCAGTATATTTTTCCATGCTGTATTATAGTTAGCTGAAACCGATTTAAATATGTTTCAGCTTCATAAAATTATTTTTATCCATTAGGAAAGATTTGAGTTCGGGTTTTCATCTTTTGAAAATCTTAAAAAAATTTTGAAAAAAAAATCGAGCATTATGAAACTTTTCCGCATTTTTTTCCAAATTATTTTTTTGTTTCATTAAACTAAATTCTGTGGGTAGAAATCAAAAAAATAGCCACTTTTAACTTTTTCATGGATTCCTACATATTTTCTGACCGCTGTTTTTGAAAATCATAAATTTTTATATTAGATTTTTATCGACTTTTTTTAAGAAAATTATGAAATTTGTTGTGAAAATTCCCTAATAAAATTGCTGGGTACTGGGCGTCATTGCTTGATAGTTCAGGACATTTTTTAATATCAAAAACGCAATGTAACGGTCCAATTTTTTATCTCAAAAAAAAGCTGTTTTTCTCTCTTTTTTGCCATTTTTAACCTTTTTCATGGAAAAAAACTTTGATATTTTAAGAAATTTTTCGACTGTTGCAGAGTTATTAGGACACTAATTAGCGAGTACACCCGCGAATAAATGAAGTTTATTAATATTCCGTCTTTAAAAAAAATTCTATAGTCGGGTTAACCCCCAACCTGCACGAGCGTGTTTTCAGAAACACAGAGACGAAAAATTTTAGGGGAAGTTTCCGTTTTTGGCCGGCGGAATATCGGAACAGACCCCCGATAGTTCCCTTTTATTTTTTAATTCAAGAATTTTGGTGAGTGTTCTAGGAAATTTCTCATCAGACCGGAAATGCATCATTTTGGATGGCAATTTTTGTTTAAATGCAGTTAAAACAGTACTGGAACAAGATAATGATCTACAAATATACTGACTAGGGTGACTTTTGGAGGCGGAACTTTTAGCATTATTTAATTTGACACTCGGCGCCCCTGGTGGTGGAACAGATCTATTTCGCTATATTTGGAAATCGCTATTTTTTGATCACGTGACGACCCAAAATGTTTTTTCGTAATTTTTTTTTTCCATTTTCCCCATATTATTATTACCTCCAAGAAAAATTTCGGGAACAACCACCCATTATTTCCTATTAGTCGATATAATGATGGGACACGCCTAACTATGTGTGTGTTCTGAAACACTCTCGTGCAGGTGGGGGAGTTGGGAAATGAATTACAGTGAAAAGTGGTTTTTTTATATTTTGTAACTATAGTAGTTATGTTTAGAAAATACACATGTTGTATAAAAATGTGCAACGTTTGTAAGAATGAACACTTTATGAAGATAAAAATAAAATTTCCACATTTTTTTTTCTTTCAAATATTTGCTCTGAAAAAATGTACCCAATCTGCCGGACCTTATGCCACCCCTCAAAACAAAAAATTGAATCTGCTTATATTTAAAAAAATACGAGTTTTACAAATACGTGGAAATTCTATTTTTGATCGACTCCCATCAATTTTCGCGCAAATTTCGCCAGAGGCATAAATCCGGTACACTATAGAGGCCGCAAAAGGAGGGCAATTATACCGGAATATTTCGCGAATTTTGTTTATCAGTAATTTTATGAGTTTTTTTAACTGTTTGAAAATAATGTCTAAGAAGGCAAGTATGTGAATGTATGATTTTTTAGAAAATTTGAGGGAAACGGGACTTGAATGTGTCTTATGGTTATTGAAATAATTTTATTAAAACGGATCATCTTCTCTTGTCTTTAAAGAGGTTAATGCTTCTTAAAAAAACTATTGGTTTGAATTATGAAAGTGATCCACCAACAAAATCGGATGATAATCAAAGCATTTTTGGAAAATACATAGGTCATTCACAATTTGGTCGTAGGATTTTAGGACGTATTATTGGCAAAACTAAATGGTTTAAAAACCATTGTAAAACCCAAATTTTAATTTTGCCTTTTGGATCTTGACAACGCTTGTTAATTCGGTTTAAAATGGGCTTATTTTTAATTTCAAAAATATTTTGTTGATTTTTATGGATTTTCGCAAGGTTTGTCTCCTTCCATCGATTCCTACCATAGAAAAGTCCCTCAAGACAGATTCAAATGATCAGAAATGATATTAAAAAGTAACCAAATTATCTTCGTAATGAAAAAAGAAGGCTGAAATATAAGCAGGATATGCTAAACGAGGATTTTCAAACTTTGGTGATTTTCACGAAAAATTTTTTTGTGTAGTTGTTAGTAAAAGACTATTTTTATAAAAGTCTGGCAACAAAGTGTTTGTAAGCATACTTCGCTTTTGGATAAATGAAAGCTCGCAAGAATAGATCTAGACAATATAATTTGAAATTTAAAAATCACGCAAATGATTTTCCAAAAATTGTTGAATCTCACGGAAATCCGAATTTTCAACATATGAAGATATTTTGAAATGTAAACCTCCCGGCGGGCCCTGCCGGGCCTTTACGTTTTATTTTTTTATTGCCAATTTAAATTTCATCATTGAATAAATTTTGAAGTGTATTTGCCTCCGGCGGCCATGCCGGGGGTGTTTACGCTATTCATTTATTGCCAATTTAATTTTAATTTCATGTCATGAATAATAATGTTGGAAGTATTGCCTCCGGCGGGTTCTTGCCGGGGGCTGTACGCTGTTTTTGTTTTTGTCCAATTAAATTTCATGCTGCATAATATTTTGAATATTGTCTCCCCCTCATCCCTTGCGTGGTACACTGGACACGAGTTGACCTAATTCTTAGAGCCGTGTCATATGGATAGGATTGTATTTTGTGACATAAAAATATTTTGTGTACACTTGGGCATGGCAAACTTTTGTGGAAAAAAACTAGGTGCCTGATAATAATAATACCTCGGAACCCTAATATTCTCATCCCAAACCCATTTTTTTTCCTGAAACAAACATTTTGCATTGTTTTGTACCGTGACACTGGGGGGACAACTTAATTTGTTCCTGGGGTGGGTTTGTCTGGTGGTGTGTGGTATCGTTTTGTTGGGTTATATATATTTGTGATAGTTTAATGTTTTTATTACCAAAATATCCCCCTCTCGGCCCAAAGCTATTCGCCGATCCACGCACGCTCAGGAAATCCGACAAAAAGCAGGGCAGCGTGCCATTCGTTCTTCGCCTGAAAACCGAAATCTATTGGCCTTTATATTTACAAACAATTCTGGACCGATGGAAAACCCCTTTTAAAAAATCAGACAAATTTGGCAATTAAAGGCTCATATTTTGTTTAATTCCCCTGGAATATGTGGTGGCTGTTAATTTTTTACCGAACTTTTTCTACATTAACTTCAAAGAAAAAAATATCTACGACTTGAAACCCCTTACAACTGCTCTTCTTGGCAAGGCAAACTTACCTTAATTAAGCTTTGTGAGAACCAAGTCTTTCTCCTGAGATATTTATAGCAGCTGCGCTGCTATCGTGGTTTGGTTACATACCCCCGCCCAAATGACGACATAATGTTTATCATAGAATTTTTTTAGATTGCATAGGAAATGCCATAAGAAATCAATTCACCAACAAAAATCTGAGGCTAGATGATAAGTTTAGCCGAATGTGAAAAGTGATTAGCAAGCAGTTATATAAGCTCGTTGTTGATTGGCTCACTCCAAAATAATAAGCGCTTTTCATTGGACAGAAAAATTAATTTTCACAAACGAAAACTATTTACCTAATCACAGGGTAAACTGGTTAGTAGATTGCAGACCAAAAAAATTACGATGTATTCAAACTCATGACCCCTAGGTACATTTTGGAATTTTATGAATCGGAATGTACCATTCTCGAAAACATTCCAAAAGCCTTTGATTATTACTTTTTCACTTCGCTAAACTTAAATCTCGCCTGAATAATTATAATGTTTTTTTAAGTAAATAATTTTGAAATTTATGTTTGTTTTCAGGAAAATTAAGGAAGCTAATGAAAAAGAAATTTTCAAAACGATGGACCGAATGGCAGAGATCGAGGCCGATTTATGAATAGTAACAGAAAACCAATAAAATGGCAGATTCAGGAAAAACTCGCTGAAATCCTAGGCAAGAAAGCGAGACCCAAAAAACCTATTGATGCCAGGGGATATTTATTTTAAGGGTCGGTTCGGTTTCGCCATTCGGTAAAAGAACAAGATGGGGTTTTTGGAAGAATTTGAAACAGTTGCGAAAAATGGCCGAAAGATTTCGAAGGAGCAAAATAAATAAAATTGAGCTAGATCCTTATAAAGTAAGTTTAGTAAAGTAATTCTGAAGGTGCACGATTGATTTTTATTAAAATTAGTTATTATGCGAGCTTATTGATAATTAAACCAACTATTGCTTTTCAAACATATCGAAAAGGGTCGGTGAAGCAAGTAGTTGTTGTACCAAAACAATCTCNTTTCAAAAATTTGCAAAATTCGAGATTTTCAAATGGCCGGAAATGACCCAATATGCGTATCATACGAAACTAGAAGAAATTATAAGACTAATGGCTGAAAAATAAAATTAAGTTTTCTTAATATTTTTCATAATGGCAGAGTGGTAAAAAGTCAAATCTGTCGCGTCTAAAAAAAAAACTTTGATCTCGTGATTCCATTAGACAGTTTAGTACCAGTCAAACACGAGTCCCTTAGCTTTTTTCAAAGAAACAAGGATCATAGATAGGGATAATTCGTAAATAGCCTATCTTAGACTAAGATAGGGGACTTTTCGCCCAAAACATGCACATTTTAGAGACATTTCAAAAAATGTTAGTTTCGAGTCTGAGAGGTGATGAAAAAATATTCAAAAGCTCAGAAAAAAAAATTTAAGAAAAAAAAAATTACCTTGATGAAAAAATTTGACATGTGTTCGCCCAGAAAAATCTTTTTTGAGCAAAAATGGCAATTTACGATGCTTTTCAGGAAATATTAGTTTGGAGTTAAAGAGCGGTTGGGAGGGTAATAAGAACCTCGAAAAACCTATATTTCACAAAAAACACGACCTTAAAAATTGATTTGTGGCCGATTCGGAGGTTTTTGGGGAAAAAAAAGTTCACTACATTTTCCGGAAGCATTTTTTATCCCAATATAGATATCCAAATATTTAATTAAATAAAGTCGATTTTCGCGAAAATCTGTAGGAATTATCCCTAATCATAGAGTTTATATCGGAAAAGTTTGAGATTTGGTTAGAATCCGGAAAATTGGCTGAATTTTAATGAATCGGTTCTGTTTATTTCGATTTTTGCCTCAGGGGTCAGCAATCTGGTTTAATGTGCCGAAAAAGGTTTTTTTTCGACGTTATGATAAAAGGCTTTTTCTGTGGAAATGCAAGAAACGTCATTTTCGTAATGTAACAAGCCCAAGGAGTGGTGAACATCGAATCGGTCGTACTTTTTTGACTTTACGGCTGATTGGCTGTAAATCGACAAAAAAGTGCGCGAAATCGACAATTTTGAATATGAAAGTGAGAATTAGAAAATTTAAATGCCACAAAAAAATTCCTTGGGTACGGTTTGCTGGAAACGATATTAGCAACTATGGTCTGATTTTGATCACAAACTGTGCTAGAGCCCAAAACATAGTATTTATGAAAAACCTTTAAATTTCTTCTAGAATCCGCTGTGTTCAAAATCAGACCATAGTTGCTTATATCGTTTCCAGCAAACCGTACCTAAGGAATCTTTTGGTGGCATTTAAATTTTCTAATTCTTACTTTCATATTCAAAATTTCGCGCACTTTTTTGTCGATGTACAGGCAATCAGCCGGAAATTCAAAAAAGTACGACCAATTCCATGTTCACCACTCAAAAATAGAACCGATTCACTAAAATTCAGACAATTTTCCGGATTCTCACCAAATTTCAAAACTTTCCGATGAAAGCTCCAGGATCCTTGTTTCTTTGAAAAAAGCTGAGGGACTAGTGTGTAACCGCGGTTAACCAGATGGTTGGTGGGAGTGGTACTAAACTGTTTAATAGAATCGCGAGATGAAAGATAGATCTTCCGATTGTATGTTTCAAAAATGTCCAGTCTGCATTTGTCTAACCGTACGAAGCCTCTGAAATCCCAAAAATCTCTAACACCACCCCCTTTAAGGTATAAATAAAATTGAAGAATAAAATTTCTGTCCCTATATCGCCGAAAGTGCCAATATCGCCGAAATTTTTAGAAAATAAACTTTCAGCGATTGGGCCTCCCCCTGTACAATTCAAACCTTTTCCGAGAAAAGTATAGCATTCCGATTCTGTTCCAGCAATAAAATAGTGATATTTTGGGTTAGAAATCAATTGTTTGATAACATTATTCTTTTTCCAATAAGTTTCAAATTCGTGTGAAATTTTAGTATTTTTTGTAATATTCCCGTTTACTTCCCATGATGTTAGTTGTCCATTTTTATTACCAGCAACAATATCTCCATCGAAAAACATTCCTCTTTTTAAAGGTTCAGGAAAATTTAGGATTAATAGTTGCGAAAGACCTCATACTTTTTTGTGA
>SCLH01000169.1:273923-287638 GCA_004367855.1 Oikopleura vanhoeffeni
TTTTTTTGAATAGGCCATGGTCGTTTTAGTCGCAAACAGAATGAAAATGTATATTTTTGGTGTTATATGCGATAGCATTTTTGATGTATAATTTATACAGTATAAATAATTTACATAATTTATTTATTATTTCAGAATTTATTCGTATTAATTTTCAGGCTTGACCTTTCATTAGATGCCGAACAAAATTGGTTACAGTAAATGCCATAATAAAATATTCAAATTTTACCTCCATAAATTAGTTTATTATTTTTATAAAATATTATCGAAAAAATTAGTATAGCAAAAAAATTACTGCATTCAGTTAACAAAAATTGACTATTTCACATGTACTGTGACCACAAGTAGAAAAAATGCCAAGGAGGCCCCGTTATTGATATAAAAACAAATCGAGTTATCTGAAATTTAGACTTTTATTTGTACTCTGAGATTTGATCGAAAACATCTGGATCAAAATGATTCTGAGCACAATCCTGAATGTTGAAATTTCCTCGCCCTCATTATCTGTTTGCACTCGCAATCTAGCTCCGATTTGCTTAGCATCATATGAGCCCAAAAGTATCATATAATCATTATTTGTTGAAATGAGAATATATCTATTATCATCAGAATATTCCATTTTAGTCCAAGATTCTTCGCCAACAGGAAACGATTCTCTAGCGAAGGCACCCTCATCTAGTTTATTGAAATCTAGAAAATCAACTCGATATTCATCGTGGTGAAACCCTTCGATACGGTAGGCCACAGCCAAAACACGGCCACATTTAGACCAAGTATGGATCAAATATTTTTGATAGTTTAAAAAGAGTCCAAAATAGTCGGTTTGGAAATATCCAAAAAATGGTAATACTGTCAAATGTGTCGATAAGGACAAGCTTATTATTGTCGTTTTGTCCATATTATGCACGTGACTAAAACGACAAGAACGAGAGCATTTTTTAATCCTTTCCGAGGTGTGTTGTGGGGTGAAACAATAACGGCCTTTTTTCACTGGGACAATTTATTTGAATCATATAGTACTAAAAATTTCGCTAAAAGGTCGCTGAAGAGCTCGAAAAACAAGCCAATTTTCGCAGAACTTAGACGCACATTTCAAAAAAGTTTGGTAGTATTCGGTCAACTAGATCAATTTTTATTTCAGAAAAATCCATCTTTTTCATAATTGGAAATATTGTTTTAATCATCAATAGTGGTAAAAACTGATATAACTGTTGCTTTCTTATCGAGCAAGCAAATCTTTCCGATTTAAGGGGGTATCGGTCGCACTCTTTTTAGGGTACGTTGGGGTGTAAAAATAGCACGAAATTGCTAGGGAATACTCAGAAAGCATTAACTTATTAAAAAAACAAAAAAAAAGTTTGAAATTTTCAATTTTTTCGGAATTTTTCTGAGTATTTTTTTGGGAAAACATTGAAATCCACTTTTCGACCAGAAAAACTCAAAATATCAAAAAGCTGTAAGCAGATTTTTTGATCACTGAAACTCAAGCTTTAATTTGGTGGTACTTTCGACTAAATCCGATGACTTTCATTTTCCGAGTTTTTACTTCCGGTTTACTAAAATGCGATTTTATAGAATTCAACAAAACATTTTAAAATTCTGCACCATCATAATAACAAAAACATATTTCTCCATCTTTTCCGAAATTTATACTGCATTCTGAAATGTGACCTAGGAGAAGATATATTTTGAATAGCAAAAATCTTGAAATTAGGCGGTTTTTTGCAGTTCTAGAAAAAACTAGTTGGACATTTTGAAAATTCCACCGTCATATTACAACCATAAGTGTTTCCGTGATTCATACCAAGTTTGAGTGAAATCGTATGCAAGCTCTAGGAGAAGAAAGAATTTGAAAATTTGGTTTAGAGCTCGAGAACTCGCCGCTTGGTGGTCACCAGGGTCAACCAAAAATTATTCTGATAAATTATTCTTTTAGATTGAGGATAGATCTACCAAATGGCTATTCTCAAAGGTTTCGAAGTAGTTTAGTATTCTGGTAAAGTGAAGTACAAAAGTACATTTTTGCGACCGCTACCCCCTTAAATTTGATTGCGTTTGGTGAAATATTGAATTATTCGCATTTCGGTGAATAATTGCATTCGAACCTTATTTTTAAACTTCTTATATAATAGAACGAAAAGTTTATTTTATTTTTTGAAAATTTTTTTTNTGAGAAAAATTATTATTTGCAATAATTATTTCTTCCATTGTTTGTGTCGTTTCTTGGTGCCTTTTCGATGCGATTCCAGTAACTTAGGGTTAGGGTTGCGAAATTAAAACTTAATTCAGTTTATGCTCGCATGGTATGTTTGCTTGCAAGAAAACGCATTACAACTAAGTTTTAATAAGGTAGGCCCGACAAAACTTTTTGCTCACGGTAGCTGAAATTTTTTTGATATGTTCTAGGAAGATCATGAAATAAAATGATCAGTGCGAAAATTTTCAAAAGTTTCACCAGGAAAGGGTTCAAAATCGTTATTGAAATTGCCAATCTTTGGGCTTGGACCATATATTTATATCATAAATTTATGACTAAAATTTCAGACTAAAAAGTGGAATTAGGAGTTTAATTTTATATGTACAGAAAATAGGGAAACTTAATTATCAGAATCAGTATGATTATCGGAATTCAGATCCAAATTTTCGAATTCTGGAATCTTCTATTTTGAACTCAAAATTTAACATTGTTTTACTTCTAATCGCAAGTTTCGCCGCCAAATCCAGTCGAGCACATCTGAAATATATTCCCTTTTTGAAATGTTTCGAGTCCCTCGTTGCTGTTAAAGGGGTAAAATGAATGTTCTTTTTCGGATATTAATAATCAGATTTGTTCAACATTCCTTATATTTCATCAATTTCGCATGTTCTCGTTTTTCTTCTTGGGTCGAAGCATTTCATAGTCAAAATCGTCCTCAAATTTCCAAAAGTAAGTTTTTGACTCTCAAATTCGAAATTTATAAACTTCAGTTTTTGTAAAAGGTTAATTTTTCAGTAAGATCTCGGATATGTGCCTGAATAGCTGCTGTATATTTAAGACATCTCTAATAAATATTGTTATTTGTTTGTTATAAACTTAACATATTTTTTCGTTTATATATTCGATTATGATTTTCACCACTAGATGACTCAGTAGTCCATCATGTAGGCAGCTGAATCGATTAATCCATTTATGAGGTACAATTTTCTAACAACAGTCACAAAAATTAACAGGTGGTTTTTTCACTTTAATCCTTAATATTAACCTACACCATCTGCAGCGGTATAATGAATAGATTTGAATTTAAAAATTATTTTTGCTTTAATAAATGGCTCACCTCTTGTACAACAAATTCATCAGTTTTTTGGCAGGCAGGAAAGTAAATTTTAGCTAAAAATTGTGAAATTGCGTAGGTTTTTTCGGCAAATTGGAGATATTGGCCGGCGAATATTGCCCCCTGTATAAGTAGTTTATAGTAGCATACTGTATGCTGCATACACATCCAATTCAGTCAAGTTTTTTTGATCAGTGAATACCTGATAGGGGTTTATAAGTTTTTGTGCTTTTTTTATGTCAACAAATTGCAATCAAAAAATCATTAGTTAGTGTACCAGAGTCTGGTAATTATTATTTTTTTTTTTTGGTATTAATTGTTTTAGTTTAATTTTTTTGGTATCATTGGTAAATTAATTTTTTGAGTCTGGTAACGCAAGGCCCAAAAAATTTTCCTGCAAATCGTGATTGCTTCGCCACCATCACAATTAGGCTGTCCAATAGTGGAAAATATCAGAAAATGAACGTAACGGGGCCCCCGCGGGGATCGAAAGAAATCCACAATTGCGCATAAAATTTTACTCAATGGTGATATGATTTAATTAATAATCACTAATAGGGAAATTGTGAATCTTATAATTGATTGGAATACATGAACGATTTCAGATGGAAAACATTGATATTGTCGAATTTGTGATAACATGTTATTAAGGATAATAATATCACTTGGTTCATTTTCGTTATCGCTGCCGGCAACTTAAGGGGTAACTGGTCCGCTGGAATTGATTTTCTCGATTTTTTGTATGCATACACTGCCCACACATAAGGCGACACAAAAAGGAAAACCAGCAAAATGTAAACTATCTCCTCCTAGGTTTTATGTTGCCAATTGGCTGAAATTTTGACATAAACTTGTAAAAAATGGTAGAGCCAAAACTAAAATTGACCAGTTTTTCTAATTTCACTCTAGTTTTTTCTAGAATGTGAGAAAAAACCACAATTATTTGTCGGAAAAACTATTCTCCTCTTAGGAAAAATTATAAAATTCATTCAATTTGTTTTAAGCTAAGCTAGCTTATATTCAAATAACGGAACATAACCTCGAGCACTTTTTGCGATTTCGACCTTAAATTCCAAAATATGATTTTTTTAAAGGACCCACGAAAGAAAAAATTTTCGAAAAAAGTGCTGCGATTTTTGTAAGTAGGCTCAAAAGAAAAAGTTTACTGAAACAACTGATCAGAAAGTTTGATTACGTCAAGGTGATATTTTGAAGATTGAGTTGGTTCAATTAAAGCAAACGTTATTTTTTAACTTCATTTTGAAAAAAATATCTTAAAAAAGAAAGAGAAAAATTTCGAAAATCTTTCTTGGATGATTTGGTCGGTTGTTACCTGGTTATCACCTCGGGTATTTTGGAGGCATTTATATTGCCCTAAGGCCTTATAAAACCAGCCGAGCAGTACCCCCTTAAGGGGGTATACGACTCTGATTGACATTTCTTAGGTGATATATACTTAAAACTAACAGTTCATGAGAAAAAACCGAAAAAAGCTGATTTGTAGATCTATCCTTAATCTTGCGAAAAAGTACATCACAAATTTTTTTGACGCATTACACCAATAGGTACAGTTAATCGTAACAAGGGTGAAAATTTTCAAAATTTCAAAATTATCTCCTCAGACGGTAATATCCAATTGAGCTCAATTTCCACAGATCACGTACGGACGTATATAAATTTTTTTGATAGAGAGCTTTTTTCCGATCCGGGCGACTTGAAACAATTCCTAGAACGCCAAAATAACCGACGATTTTTAACAATTGCAGACTTCAAAATCCTATCTCCTCCGAGGATATGTTTGCAAAATAGCTCAAAATTTTTATCAAAGTATTCCTTAGAAGATTTGTTAAGAGATAATATGAGAGCTTTTTTTGCAATTTCGAGCTAGAACTTGAAATATGATTTTTTTTGGTCATTTTTCTGAAAAATTTCCGAAAAAAAAGTGCTTCGATTTTTCGGAAAGTAGCGCTCAAAAGAAAGCCAGTGAAACACTGGATGAGAAAGTGGCTAACGTCAAGTCCGATATTTTGAAGTGTTAGTGTCAAATTTGAGAAACGTTTATTTTTTAAACTTCATCTTTTTAAAAGTATCTAAAAAAAAATAGGAAAAAATGCAAAAAATTTGCGAATTTTTTTTGATGATTGGGTTCTTAGTAACACTTAATTATCACCCGTATCATTTGGAGGGCATTTTTAATGCCTCTAAGGTCTTTATTAAGGATCAGATCGTAATACCCCCTTAAGCCACTTCCTAATAGGAATTTCCTAGGATTAATACCCGGGAGCACTATCTGCAAGAAAAAAAATTCCGAGAAATAAATATTTAGGCTCTGCTATGAAACCTCTCGAAAAAAAGGATTCTGTCGATGAAATTTAATTTTTTGAGCAACCTAGTGGTCACAATTTTGAGGTACTAAAAAACTAACTTTTTGTGTTTGTATTACATAACGCACTTAACCTTGTGAGCACAGAGCCACAATTGGTGGCTCAAGCATACCTAAAATCCCAAATAGACAAAACGGAATCGTAGATTTTTCTTTTCTAACACCTTAATAAAAATTTTCGATTCGGTTCCAAAAAATAATTGAATTTTTTTCGAATGTGTTGGTTCCAGTATTACGGGGAGTTGATGTTATAGAGATTTTTCGCCTTATGTGCACTTCGGAAAAATATTTTTCGAACGAAGACATAAATACAATGTGAGATTAGCCAGTTTTAGGAAGTGTTTTTTGTGCAATTGCATAAAAGTTGAAATAAAGAATTTATTGGTATTTAGGGGCAGATATTTTTTTTTCGGAAGTGAAATTTCTACTAAATTTTCAAACTTCAAGTATCCCATGAAAACATGTAATTAATTATAAAAAGTGAATTTAAGCAACTCAAAAAATTGTCACAGTTTTGTACTTCATTACATATTACTTTGAAAATAATAGCAAAGAAGTGTAATATCTGCTTTTATAGGGGAAATAAACATTTTTCATCAAAAATCATGAATTTTCCATCAAATTTTTTTGACTTTTTTATGAATTATTTTTGATTTTATGAAAATATAAATGAAAGCCGGACAAAACTATGACGTAGGCCAGATACTTGTGGCATACGTTGCCGACAAAACTGTTTTACTGTGCCGAAGAACAACTGTGACGCGTGTATCACGTGATATGGTATATCCTTGCTTTCCTCACTATATTTTTCTAGAACAAAAAATAAAATTCTCGAATATGAAATGTCAGATCAAAATATTAAATTTCAACTTCCTTATGCAGAAATTGAAATTCCAAAACTGCTTTAAGCTTTCTGTGAACAACGTTCAAAAAGTAGAGCCACATTGTGGCTCTGGTGCTTGGCGGCAACTTTTTTTTATATGCCTCACAATTAAATGGTAAATTAGTAAGTTATTTTTTCTTGGATTGAAAACTACAATCTGTAAGTGTATCTGGTTAAAAAACGCTAGTATTTATTTTGAAAAAAAATCGAAAAAATTAACATTTTATGCGTAATCTATGATATTCGTTATTCCGTTAACAGTTTTCCTACAGTACTTATCATCAAATTATATCATGAATAAAACTTCAAATTTATTACTAATGATATAATGTCATTTATATTGAATATTAATTATTCAATATCTAAATCCGAAACTGTTCTTAAAAACTCTATTGAGCTCGAGGAATCTACACAGTAAAATACTGTCAGTACTACCATTTTGATCCAAGTTAACGACATTTTCAGGCTAAAAATTTTTTCGGGTTCTGGTAGCCTCTAACTACCCTCTAATAGATTTTTGATTTAATTGTTTTTACAATTAAACTAACGTCGCCTTTATTCGTTTTTCTCGACTAGCCAATATTTGGGCCTACGCAATGCTTTTGTTTAACGTTATGATGGGGGTATGACAGTTTTGTTTCTACACCAATGTTATACAGGTGATAGGGGCGATATCGACGGCCAAATATTGCCGAAATTGACGAAAAAATCTACGCAATTTCAAGATTTTTAGCTTACGTACTCCATAAATTCGGCAAAAGTCTTTATATTCAAATCTATTCATTATACCGCTGCAGATGGTGTAGGTTAATAATAAGATTAAAGTGAACAACCACCTGTTAATTTTGTTAACCTGTTTTTTAAAAAAATGAACCCGACAAATGATAATCGATCAGCTGCTACAGATGACTATTGAGTCATCTAGTGGTGA
This sequence comes from Oikopleura vanhoeffeni, assembly GCA_004367855.1. Classification (NCBI taxonomy): domain Eukaryota; kingdom Metazoa; phylum Chordata; class Appendicularia; order Copelata; family Oikopleuridae; genus Oikopleura; species Oikopleura vanhoeffeni. Next base: position 281,432 of record SCLH01000169.1, read on the forward strand.
AAAAATAATCGAATATATAAACAAGAAAAAATATGTTAAAGTTATAACAAAACAAATAACAATAATTAATAGAAAATGTCTAAAAATATCAGCAGCTATATCAGGCACATATCGAAATCTTACTGAAAAATAACCTTTTACAAAATGAAGTTTATAATTTCGAATTTGAGAGTCAAAAACTTACTTTTGGAATTGAGACGATTTTGACTATGAAATGCTCGACCCAGAAGAAAAGAGAACATTCGAATATGATGAAATATAAGAATTTGAACAAATCTGATTATAATATCCGAAAAAGAACATCATTTACCCCTTTACAGCAACGAGGACTCGAAAAAACATTTCAAAAAGGGAAATATATTTCAGGATGTGCTCGACTGGATTTGGCGGCGAAACTTGGAATTAGAAGAAAACCAAGTTCAAGTAAATTTGGTTTCAAAATAGAAGATTCAGAATTCGAAAATTTGATCTGAATCCGATAATCATACTGATTCTGATAATTAATTTCCCTTATTTCTGTACATATAAAATAAACTCCTAAATTCCACTTTTTTAGTCTAAATTTAGTCATAAATTATATGATATAAATGATATGGTCCAAGCCAAAAGATTGGAATTTCAATAACGATTTTGAACCCTTCCTGGTGAATTTGAAAATTTCGCACTGATCGTTTATTCATGATTTCCAAGAACATATCAAAAAATCAGCTACCGTGAGCAAAAAAAGTTTTGTCGGGCCTACCTTATATAAACTTAAAGTTGATAATGCGTTTTCTTGCAAGCATAATACATGGAGCATAACTTGAATTAAGTTTTAATTTCGCACCCTACCCTAAGTTACTGGAATCGCATCGAAAAGGCACCAAGAAACGACACCAAACAATTTGGAAGAAATAATTATTGCAAATAATAATTTCTCAGTACATCATAAACAAGGCAATTTAGTATTTTTTAGAAAGGCAATTTTGCAAAACGCCACCCCTAAATTTTTGTCAAATTTGACAAATCTATGTTTTTGGTTTGCATTTTTGAAATCAAATTTCCGTGGTCAGATCTTAAATGTCCTAGAAAATAAAATTCCTAGGTTTAAATTGTTCAAGTTTTTTATTCATTTTATCACAAGGTTGCGCTTAATTCATTTTAGAAAAAACATCATTTTTAGATATCCAGTTTTGGGCTCTTCAAGTTTGCAGTTAACTTGGCCCGAATACCATCAGAAATAAATTGTGTTCATTTTTGTACAATACGCATACAGGTTAATGGAATAGCACGCCTACCTTTTTTAAAATCCATATATTTTTGCCTTGCACACCTACACGTTTTTGTTACCAGCCGCATACTTCAAAAAATGATAGTATAAACATTTCTGAGCAACTGAATTTTCGCTGCATAAATTGCCCTTTTTGTAATAAGAATCTGCATAATCAGAAATACAAGCTACAAATAATTTTGTGCGTTGAATTGGTTCGAACAAGCATTCCGAATATATTTTTTTACTTCGTGGCGTAATATGTGTATATTCAAAATGCTAGACCTATAAACTTTCATTTTTAATAAACTTTATTGGTACCTTATTGCGATATTATATTTTTGTCTTATTCAATTATCTACAAGTGCCAAGAGTCGTTTTTGAGATTTTGCTATTTTGGACATTTCTCAAGGACCGCCATTTAAAAATGATGGAAACCTAAAAACATCATACGCAAATGTAGATATTTAAAAAAGAAGCAAAACGTAGAACAAAAATGTCAGACGCAGAATTTTCCTGAAACAAAGGCCGGTTTCTCTTGACCAAATTTTTCTTTAGTTAACCATCTTTCTACCAAAAAAGTATGTTTATAGGCCTAATATTTTGAAGCATCCTGCGCCAGGGAGTTAATTGTTTACCATTTTTCAATAAAAATAAAACAGGATAGTCACTTTATTTAACACCAACTCCACAATACCGTCAAATATTTTCAAACTTGTTTTGTTTATTGAATAGAAAACATCAAACAGAACAGAGTAAACTTTCTCTGATAATTAGCGAGGTAATACTGTACATAGTTCTATTTAGATACACTAATGTGTGAAGATTGTAAAATCGTATCAAATACTCTAGATGAACAAAAACAGAAATAAATCGAGCACCTTCCGTAGTTTTTTTATTTTGCCGATTTTACCAATTAAAGATTTTTAATACAGTGGGTACCTCAAGAAATGCCCAAATTTAATTCATGTGATTTTTCCCAAAAAAGGGAATTTTCTTTGGTAAATCGGGGCTTTCGCGGGTCAGCCACAGTAAAAAAATCCAAAATCTCGACGAATAAAACGCGGTAAAAACTGTTATAAATTGATTCGGTAATTTTCATGAAAACGGGTTCAGACTATAGAATAAGAGTGTTGATATCGATAACGATCCCCGTGGTCAAAACGAATCAATTTCCTCTTGTTTTTCAAGAAAATATTATTTTTTTGGACTTAGGGATCGTAATCTATATCACAGGATAACCTTGGGTCTTATGTTTTTTAGATGGCTCTCATCAAAAAAATAGATCGGTCCATACGACATGTCGCGACAGTTCTGGTACATACGATCTTTCTGAAATTTTGGGCCATAATATAACTTTTTTAAGCTCAGTGTCACTGCAGAGCCGGTTTTTTCGATTTCCGATTTTTACCGGTAATTTTTGATGTTTTTTTGGCGAAAAACCCATAATTTATGGCAAATTTCCGATAAAAACTGGAAATCGAAAAATCCGGCTCTGCAGCGCAACGTAAAATAAAAAGTTATTCTATGACCCAAAATATCAGAAAGATCGTATGTGCCTATTTCGCTTGACTAAAAAATCCGTTTAGGACTATCTAAAAAACCGACCCTTGTTCTTTGAGTATTGCTTAGCTGTTTTCTATAAAATTGCGTGAAAAACATATGTATTTTAAATAGTGATCTGTTTCTATCACTATATTTTTAATCAAATGCAGTCAATGCATAAAAAAATTAGAATTCTACTTATTAAAAGTTTTTTAGTAAGTAAAAACTATTTTAAAAATTTGGAGTTAAAACTACCACTTTTTTACGCCTACGCATTTTTATAGCTAAACATAGGCATTTTTAAATACTCAACAAAAAGGGTTACCCTGATATTACAGAGAAGATTTAAAATAATTAAGATGATAATATATTGTGACGTAATTAAACCTATTCTACAGTTAAGTGCGTTGTAATCGATATATAGATAACGATCCCCTAGTTAAAAAATCTTGTTTATTTTTCTTTCGAAAGATTTTATTGGGAGTAAGGGACCGTAATCGATATTGCATACAGCCATAGGTCCTTATGTTTAAAACGCTTTTATTATCCAGTCGGGTAACTTAAATAAACTGACACTCACCGGATAAAAAACGAGCAATAAAGATTTTTTTCTAGAATTATAAAAAAAATGCTAAAATTTCGAAAGATTCACCGTTTTTAGCAAAAACTTTACAAAATGTAATAAAGGCCCGGGATATGTTTATCTTATTTCTTTCTTTCGGTAGACAAATATATAGATAAAATGTGGCGTAATCTTTTTCGATATCGATCATCAGCCCTTGGACCCGATCAGCTGCCACTTTTAAATACACGATTTCTCGGACCAAAAATAACTGGAGCTCAAATAATTTTGGCTCCTTTTTTTAATAAATCTCTATGTTTTCACTCAAGTATCACAGCTCAACTAATAAATGAAAATTAGCGAGTGAATGCGGTCAAGGGTAGATGATCGATACTTTTACGTTATTTTAAACTGTCCGTTTTCGGTAAAAATAGCAAAGCCATGTACAAAGATAACTACTAATCATGAACCGTATTAAACGGGATTTTTGCACACAATTGAAATAACTACAGGATTAATTAAAAATAGTGTAATAGTGGGATTCAAAGTGCTTTTTGAAATCATGCAAAGTGATTGAAATTAAAAAAAAATAAAAACAATGTTTGGTTTTATTTGGTTAATGTTAAAATTTTGATATTTTTATTCGCAGAATTTGCCAAAAAACGATTTGACACCTGAAAGTCACGACTTGAAAAATCTGTAATTTGACCCCGTTTGTTGTGTGACATGACAAAAATATAATTTTCATGTCAAATGGGTGTTTAAAGTGTTTCGGTTAAGGTGCCCACAGTTAAAACAAAAGTAAATTGAAATTTGACTCCTTAGAAGTGTCATATTAAAAAATGGCTCAATAAATAAAGCTTCATTTTACATTTTCCAAATAAAACGGTCAAACAAAAAAATGCAGATTTTAACAGACTGACAATTTTGATAAAAACTATAAATGACGGTTGAAACGACATTAACCGGCGGCGATATCTTTACCACGAATTTCTTATGGCATAAAAACCGCTTAAACAAAATTCTCAAAAAAAGCTTTCCTGGTAAAGATACCACTATAAGCACTAGGGCTCTAGATTTTAGTTTTTTATTTTCAACTAAACACACCAAAATTAGGTCTACAGAACGCCATTTCGCTATAAAAATTTGAAGAAAAACGGTCAAACTATAAACAAATTAAATAATGTTATGTGTCATTTTGGAATTTCTGGTGCGATTTAAAGGGTCGGTCAACATCGTTTAATAAATATTCTTGTTTTTTCTACGTTTCGCTCTATCGGATTTTCAAGAACTGAGAAATAAATGAATTAATCAGTCAAAAATAATTTTCTAACGTTAAAATTCATTTATTTCTCTCGTCTTGAAAATGCAATAAAGCGAAACGTCAGAAAACAATTTTTGAAATGAAAAAACCTTTGTCTTATAAATAAAATGTCGTTATTTTAAGCTATTTCAACTGTAGTTCGTTTAAATCTGGAAGATCTGTTAATTCTGTCAAAGTGTTAAAATAATAATAAAGTTAGAATTGTTAACGACGCAATATGATTGTCCATAAAATGGTTAATGAAAGACACAAAAAACTTCTATTTGAAGAGAGGATTTAGCAATGGAAGAGTTTTTTGGATTAAAAATTCTGAGGTTAAAAATTTCTTGAATTTTTTGGAAAATTTTTTTGGAAAAAAATGATCGTGTCACAATTTATCACATTGAAAAGGGCCTGTGCAGTTCGCTTGAAATCCAGGAAAACCCAGCTTTGGGACTTTTCGTACTAAGCTCGCCACATCGTAACATACGAGAACGAAGGGTTGAATATTCTTCGTCTGACAAATCTACGAATCGAATTTCGTGCGGATCATTCGTCTTGGGTTGTTCATAAAGAATTTGTTGACTAAAAATGCATATTTAAACGTTAAAAATGAACCAATAACAGTCCAGGAACCCTTTCTATAAATAAATAATTTTATATATAATTTTTGAAAATTTTTCATTCATACATTTTTAAGGGTGTCAACTTGTCTATATATGGATTACCGACCCTCAGAGCTCAGATCCTGAATATTTGAAAAATTCGAAATCAGAGCATTTGATTGGTTGATCCTTTCTTAATCTGACCAATAAAATCGGCCTATTCCGCAATCCAGGGTTTTGATTGGTTGCTAATATCTTGCGGTGTTTCTATCATTCAAAGGCTCTGTACTCTGAGGGTCGGTAATCCATATAGGGACCTACTACTGAAGAATGGCTAAAAATCTCAGAATTTCTGTCGTTTTTGTCCATATAAACGCTGTCTATATCGATCATGATGCCCGAGTAACTTAAGTTTAATTTAAAAATCTCTTATTCCATATTCTTTTAAAAGGCAAATGAGAGATTTAAGTTACTCAGGCATCATGATGGATATAGACTCACATGCCAATTATATGAAAATATAATTTTTGTCATTTCAAACACTTTTTATCATATAACTTTCAAAAAGATAATTTTCGCCAAAAACCATGATTTGAACCAAACCAACAAAATAAAGATCAATTATTTATCTAAAAAAAGAAAAAATAATTGTTAAAACCGCAATGAAATTAAATTCGAAAGATAAACATGATAAACAGAGCTCTTATGAGTCGACATCTGAGTCCACTCGTTAAGGGGGTATACGACTCTGATTTGACATTTTCTAGGTGAAATATACTGAAAACTAGGAGTTCATGAGAAAAACCGAAAATGCTGATTTGTAGATCTATCCTTGATCTTGCGAAAAAATACATCACAAATTATTTTTGACCATTACACCAATAGGTACAGTATCGTAACAAGGTGACATTTTCAAAATCTATCTCCTCCCAGACGGTATATC
>SCLH01000169.1:293217-305320 GCA_004367855.1 Oikopleura vanhoeffeni
AAAACCTTACACCCTGTATATTTTGCGAAACAAAATTTAAATAGTTTTTAGGAGATGCCACAATTGTGTTAAGAAATTACTGGGGTTATGAACGTTTTCACAGTTTTTAGGGCCAATTTTGTGCACCCACGAAATGTGAGTTGGTGTCATTTTAATCTTTTAAAATGTCAAGAAGGTAATTTGGAATCCTGAAATTAAGATTTTTTCCGTACGATACTAATCCATGGAACCTCGAGTTTATCTTAAGGGGGTTGTTTAGGCTGGAAAGGCTTGTCGAGGCTGCATAACTTTTATTCCTTCGATACAATCTTAATAAAATTCAGGATAGTAGGTCGTTAATCTCTGAACACATTTACTTTCTAACTTTTTCATGCATGTTCGACCAACAGTAAATTGATTGACCGCGAGCAAAATTTTTTTTGAAAGTTCGTATTCTTATTTTCGCCTTATTCACAAACAATTTGATTTGTCGCACAGATATGATATATATTTTTATAACGGAAAACTGGTATCGTTTGCGAAGAAACAAACGACAAAAGAAAGGTGCTAAGAGAATAAAACAAAAAAATAATTATTTAGAAATGAGAAAAAGTTTAAAATTTTTTAGTCTAAGAGACCGACTAGAATAAGAAATAATCAAAACATCAAAAAGAACATAGATTGGCGCTATATCGTTTCCAAGCAACGTTACCAAGGAACTTTTGGTGGCATTTTAAATTGCTAATTCTCACTTTCATTTTCCAAAATTGTCATTTCTCGCGCACTTTGTTCGATTTACAGCCATCAAGGTCGAAATTCGAAAAAGTACTTCCTGAAGATGTTCACCACCCCTTGCAAATTTCTGAGCATAAAATGAATTACATAAATAACAAAAAAAATACGACTTTTAGTGGCAAACAATGGCCAAAAACGGACACTTTCGTTCATTTTTGAAGCGACTATTTAGCGGGAAAATGGGAATAGACGGCGATACCGTTTATTCGTTATAAAATATACATAGTCTGTGAGAAAATCAAATTGTTTTGAATTAAGGCGAAAAAATGGGACTTTCAAAAAAAAATTTGCTCGCGGTCAACTCAATTTACCGGTTGGTCGAACATGCTATGAAAAAATTTAGAAGTTAAATGTGTTTCAGAGATTACGAACTAATATTCCTGAGATTTTAATAAGGTTGTTATGAAGGAATAAAAAGTTATGAGCCTTCGAAAAAGCCTTTCCAGCCTATACAACCCCCTTAAGATGAACGTGGAGGTTTAATCCAATTGGGCATTTTCAAGCCAAATGAGACCAGCTGAGATCAAAATATCCACGTTATGAGGCGTTACCCTGATTTAACGGTAAAAATTGGCGTTCAAGTCGGATTATAGAAAATCCCAGACTAAAATTAAAAAAGGCTGATCATAAGTTACGGAACGCAATTTTCCGCTAAATTATGACGTAACTAATCTTTTGAAGCGAATCTCTCAAAAAAAGAGTTTGTCCCCAACTAAGTAACTATCAAATATTTAGAATTTCTCATTCTAAAAAATGGCTCAATATTCAAGCGAACTGAGGGAATTAGAAACCATCACATCAACCCTTCCTGGTACTGATCTAATTTTATAATTTTCAGAAGCGTTTGCAATTTACGACAAAAATTATTTTTCCTATCATTAAAAGTCGGAAGATTCGAACGCATGACTCAGATGTTGAAGCTTGAGAAAACTGATGTTTACGCTAAGTTCCCACCAATTGAGTTAATTTATTAAAAAGCACGTTTTTGCAAATTTAAAGAACAAAAAAAATAATCGGCCCAAAAGCGTTAGATATTAAATTTAAAGCAGTAGTAATGAATTGGATTAAGAATTTTTCACACCGAAAATATTTATAAGGAGAAAGTTAGGGGGACAAAAGTTGGAGCTGGTATTCAGAAAAAGACAGTTGTTGGATCAGGAAAGACTGTATCAATAAAGGATCAAGGTCTGTTTGGCCAATTAACCCGTACCGTACGGGCCGTACGCATGAACTCGTTTGCTACGTGTTTTTGTCTGCATGTTATTTGCCACCGAAATATATAAAACATTTAAAAAATAAAGAGCGAAGAAAATATTGGATCGGTTTTATCAAAAAAGGCGAGAAATAGACGAGAGACCACCTAGATGTCAAAAAACGTATAAATTTATTTTTTTACAAAATTAATCTTTGTGAAACTTGACATCATATCTTTTATTCCCAAAAAAAGAACAAATCGTTTTGGTGACTCTAAGCTTTTTTTTAATGTTCATTTAAATATTTGGATTACTAAATGAGATTAAAATTATGACGTCAAGTGCAATGACAACACGCCAAGGTTATTATTTTGTCGAGAATTTCAAAAAGCCTATCTATGACATTAAAGTTTTTTTAAAGGAATTTTTAAAAAATTAATACCCGCTACAATATTATAGTTTTTGAACAAAAATATAATTTTTTTAAAAATTGGCCGTTTTGTATTTATAGACAAACGTGTTTCTCAAAATAACATAGGTTTTGCTGTTTTCTTCTTATTTTTATTAAATGCCTAACTTTTCCTATGAAAACTGTGCGTCCCTATAATGTACCTGGAAAAAATTAACAATAAAACGCTAAAATTTTTACCTATTCAGAAGATAATACCGAATTTTGAAAGACGACAAAAATAAATATTTTCGATTCATGTGCGTCCTAAAAATTTACCATAAGAAACTTAAAAAAAACAGTTCTAACGCTACAGTCCGAACGCGGATTCGTGGTACTATAAGCACTCAACTTAATTGTCATTTATCTTCCTCATTTCGTTATGATGTATCCAATAAATGTTAAAAAAAAATTTCTAAAATCAGCAAAACTGAGCGATTTCTCCAATTTTCTTCTTTAGAAAATATTTAATTTAATGTATGAACTTTTTTTTATTTATTTTCTATAAATTTTGCGGTACTTTGTGGTCTCTCGCATGAACTTGAATTGTGTTCACTTCTGGGGCAAAAACTCAAACTGAGAGTGATAGGTGTGGTGATAGGAGTGATAGGCGTCAAGGTGCAAACGAGGTAAAATCAACCAAAAAAGTTTTAGCAGATTTACTGGTTGGTCAAATGATTAAATCAATAGAATAAGAAAACAATTTGTTAAAGTTTCAAACCAAAATTTTCAAAACAGTCATTGGTTAAAAAAAACCGGGTCGATAGTAAATTTGAAATTTTGATCATGAACAGGCAAGAACAAGAGTTCTAGGGCATACAATTCCAATGTTTCGGCTGGATCAGATTATTGAGATCGAATTCTTCAAAATGATAAAAAAANTATTTTTTTGCATAGCCCAATCAAAATATAAATTTTCTAAACATTTTGTAAATGTACCAAAATCTGTATTTTTCAGGATGTCATTGCATTTTCAAAATAATTGGCTGGTGCAAAAAAATATTTTTATCATTTTGAAGAATTCGATCTCAATAATCTGATCCAGCGAAAACATTGTCATTTTATGCTCTAGAGCTCTTGTTCTTGCCTGTTCATGTTCAAAATCTCAGATTCATACCTTACATTTCCTTATCGACGCGAAAAAACCATATGTTATGTACCAATCTAGATTCAAGGGTTGGCGTAAAAACAATTCGGAACAATCGTATTACCTTTTATTTTTCGATATGCCAGTAAAAGGCCAAAAATCGATATTTTATATTTTTCTCGCAGTAAAATATTTATTTTTTAGAATAATATGAATCATATTATATGATATTGATATAAATTCGAGTGAAATTTAGAACAAAACAGTAAATTCGATAATTTTTTGATGAAGATTTGTAGACAAAATCGACAAAACGAATATTTTTCTTGAAAAAAGGCCAATTTGAACATAAGTTATTCTGAACTTTTTATTTGACGAAATATTGTAATAAACGCAAAATTTGATTGCGAACAAGAATATCAGAATTTTTTCGAAAAAAAATACTTCTTTATTTCTAAAAAATTGAAATTTTAGATTTTCTGGCCTTTTACTATTTTGGCTTTGTTTCAGTTCCGCCCAAATCAAGAAAAATGTACATTTTTTTGGCGGTATCTATAGTGTGCACACATTTAATATCGACCTATAAAAATACTGGTCCAAAACCACTTTCGTGATCAAAATATAGCGATTGGGCGTATTTTCAGTATTCAATCATTTTAAAACAATTGCCAAATCGGTAATTTTTGGTTCAACGCTACTCCAATTTCCAATTTATGATTTTTTGGCTCTCAAAAATACGATTTTTCGAAATAATTTATCATTTTTTAGTTAAAATATAGACTTTTGAAAACAAATTCATATCTTACCGCGCGCCATAAAATTTGGCACAAACAAGTATATGTGGAAAATCAACTCTAAGTGGTCGATTAAGGCAGATCGATTGCTGGACACGATACGTATCTATCATGAAAAATAAGTATAGATAAATATTCATAGCCAAGAAAAAAAAATTATCATAGAAAAAAAATTACCATGAGGACATATCCATCATGATGCCCGAGTAACTTAAATCTCTCATTTGCCTTTTGAAAGATGGAATAAGAGGATTTAGGTTTACGTCGACGGCTATCACTCGGGGTCGAGTATACTATCTAGAAACATATTTAGCGGCGTAATTTCATCTAGAAAATGTTCAAAATTGCAGAAAAAACGCAAAATTGTTTTTTTTAAATTTATTTTCTGCATATTATGAAATTTAAAAATTAGGTTAATCAGAAATAAAAGATAGCAAAGTTGTCCAGAATTGCCCTTGCGTAATATCTGTATATTGTATCAAAAATTAGATGACAAATTCAAAATTTATAAAATATCGGATAACAAAAATAAGGCTCTGGTTTACTAGCTGACCGAGTGGTCAGCTTTCAACACACATGTTTTTACAAATCTCGCCTTTAAAAAAGATTGAATAACTTTGAAGTGTAAATGAAAAAAAGGGTTTGAAACACAGTTATTTAAGTTTTTGTCAAATTTCCAAAACGAAATTAATTTCTAGTATATCAATTTAACACTCATCCTGGGTATAAAACCGGAGTACAAAACCGATTGTGAAAAATAGTGAAACCGCAATGAAAAGTAACTTTTGTATAAATCCATATTTTACAAACCGCTCAGAAGAAAGCCGACTGTTACCTCCTTAACTCCATCGAGCAGTACGTGCATCTGAACCCGTTCGATTCCTGCTTAATCTGGTCGAGTTTAAAAAGTTTTTTACAAAAGGTACACTGTGCATATGGCTCATTATTACACTGATTGACACTGTGCTGCAGGGGCCGCTGGGTGATCACACTATTTTGCTGGCTCATTTGTAACCGGTTAGGGTTCATTTTTATAACGTAGGTTTGACCAGAATTTTGGCCAGAAGTGTGGTTTGGGTTTCGCTGGAGTTGAAGGGTTTGAATCACGGACGTCGTCATTGAACCAGTTTGTAAAGCTGACCGGTTTTGTTTTGACGCCGTCGTCACCATTTGGTAAATCCGGTTAGAAGTCGGAGACTGACCCATGTTTTTCACAGGGGTTAAAATCAAAACACGATCGTTTGGAACAGCCTTGAAAAATAACTTTAAGATTTGAAAATGGAACGGGCCGATTTTGACAAAAAAAACTTAATGTTTTTTGAGATTTTTTCATATACATATACATGAATGTATATGATAACAAATTAAAAAATTACTGTTGTAAGGGTCAAATTACAAAATTATTTCCGGTGTCAAATAACAAAATGACTTGTTCGGGGTGAAATAGAAAAATGACTCTTTATGTCAAATCACAAATTTGTTTTCGGAAATTATTCACGAAATAACTCCCTTTGGCTAGAATAACAAAATGACTCTTTTGGGATCAATTTATATATGAAATGAAAGATAATTTTTGAAAACAATTTTTGAAGCTGAATCACAAAATGTCTAAGATGACAAAAATATGGTTTCCGAAAATTTTGAATTATGACACCAAATGTAAAAAAAATTTGGAGTCAAATTACAAAAGCTTTTTTCGAAGACAAACAGCTCTATAAGAGGTTAAATAAAAATGTTATTTTTGGGAACAAGTTACAAATGACTTTTTGAGAACAAGTTACAAAACGACTTTTGGGGTCAAATTACAAAATAACTCGTTTGAGGTCAAGTTATATTTGACATGATATAATAATTTTTTCATTGTTCCGAATCTTTAAATCTGAATAAGACATTTTGAAAAAACTGTGAAATGACAGAGTTAGTGAGCATATTTTCATGGAATTACGGGCAAAATTAGGTGACGTTAGAAGGTGAAAATAATCAAAATTTTAATTGTTTAAACAAAAATATCAAAATAATCCCTTTTTTTTCAAAAATTATGATTTCTATTTTTTTTTACCTTTTGAACACTTTTAATAACTCTAACCGGCATCGGTTGATTTCTTGGTTGACAATAGGTAATAACGGATGGGCGCTGTTTTTTCTGTGCGACTTCTGCTCTCATATCAGCCAGCGTCCTGGTCCTCTTTTGCCCAGCGACGGCCCCTGTCGGTGAACTCGAAGACGATGAATAGTGTGCCGGGGCTGGGTGTAACATTGGGATCGGAGGTAAGTTAATCGTCATAACTTTTTCACTTTGTGTAACTTTTGTGTAACGCATTGGGCTTTTTTGTACACACGCAAACGGCATCGCCATAGGGGGAGTCGCGGGATGGTGTCCACTGGAGGCGCCCGGGTGCCCACCAGATGAAGGACTGCTAGACTGACCGCGAGAAGCCGGAGAATCGGAGGACAGGAGGGAGCCGCTGGCAGGAGAGACAGAAACACTTGAACACTGGGCATTTGAGGAGGAATTTCGAGATTTATCAATGGTTAAACGTACACTACTTTTGGGTGCTCTACTTTGATCTAGCTTTAGGGATTGAATAACTCGGACAGGAATAGCTCGGGATTCATGAAGTTCATCGTTCTAAAAAAATAAATTAAATACGAGCAATTTTGTTCAAAAATTCGAATCAAAATCTAAAATAAATTTGGGAAGAAAATAAATTTTATTGGTTAACCCACATAAAGATTTCTTGTGATTTAGCGAAAACACAAATAAAATTTTTCTACGTAAAGGTCTACGTACCCTTAATCCTGGTAAAAGGTCAATAATCTCCATTGACCTCTTAAAAGGTTATTTTTGTAATGTTCAACTGACCTTTGAGAGGCCAGGGATTGTAAACAATTTAAAAATGTGAGTTTCCAAGATCAAATATTTTGTGGGCCACGTTTTGACCGCCGTTGGTTTGGATTAATCAACATCAGGTAACTATTTTTTTAGGTGCCCCCCCCCTCTGGAGCAAAAACCGTACAGGTATCAAGAAACGGTTTTTTGCATGGTGTAGCCAAAAAAATAGTTACCTCAGGGAATCCCTGACAGGGATAACAAAAAAGACGCTGAAATTTTGGCTCTTTGACTTAACATGATGCAATTCGAAAAAACAAGGTTTTGTTCTCCTGACGTCAATTAGTCTTGAAACTAATTGTATGGAAAGTCAAAAAAAAGGTACTTAAGTAATAATAAGTTAATAAATTAAAGTTATTAATAAAAAAATAGCCAAATTTGAACAATTTTAGCGAGACCCACATGGTAATTTTAAAAAGTTTTAAAGGTCATATTTGGTTTCCCTGGTATCGATTTACTAGAGTACGATTTACTATCTAGTAATTATTTTAGATAAAAACGATTTTTTTATTTGCCCGCCTAATTATTCGCCACTAAATTTATATCAACCCTACTACAGTGGAGGCCCATTATCGCCGAAAGTTTTTTCCAAGAGACCTCAAAAACCAACGCAATTTCGCCGATATTGGCTCTTTCGGCGATATGGGCACTGGCAGGAATTTAGCTCAGAATCCTGAAATTGCGGAGATTTTTTCGTTGATATTGGCAAATTACCCCCCTGTGATGTGCCTAATACTTACAAGAGGACTGGCTAGAGTTTTGACGGCTTGAATTGCTTCCCATGATTTTATCACGGTTTCTTCTGTATGATTAATCGTATGTTCTTGCGGAAATTTAATCGGTTCCTTTTTCACTTCTGGTTCCAATTTAACCCCGACCGGTTCAATTTTGACCCCATTACTTTTCATCGTTGCACTTGCGCGGTGATTCGGACTCGATCTCGCACTGGACAAAATCGACGCTTCGAATCTTTGAAACTTTTCGGATAAAATGGCGACTCGCTCATTTTCGCGTGGGTTTTTGTCTTTTTCAGTCAGCTGACCCCAATATCCCTCGAAAAATTTCTCTTTCCATGGGTCAATACGCCTACGCGAAGATTCGATATTTAACCGCACTTTCATGGCCGAGGTGAATTCACCGTCGATGATTCGCTCGGGGAAAGCGGTCAGGGCACGGGTGAAAAACTCGTTGTTTAACGCATCACGGGTTGTAGAAGGCATTCCGCTAGAGTCGATGTCGATATCACAACCGGGCAATAGTTTCATCAGCTCCCACTAAATACAAATTTTCAATATTGCAACTTTTTAATTCAACAAAAGGTAGACCTTTTTTATCAGAAAAAGTCAAATCCATAGCGGAAAAAACGGAAATCGCTAAAGCAGATGCAGATAGCTTTAAAAGTTATATTATGGCAAAATTCTTCGGCTTTGAAGCCAAATTTTTTAAAAAAAATTGTTAAGGCAAAAACATGTTTAAACCATAAATGGTATTTGTGATCAAGATGCCTCCTGGTGTGATTTTTTTTCATATTTGAAGAATTCGGGGGTAGCTTACAATAGCCGATTCCGGACACCGGTCGATTTTGTACAACGGCCTTGGATATCAGCCGATTTTGTACAATGGCCGATTCCGGACAACGGCCAAAAAACAAGGGTCATCGGCGCTGATGAATAACGGCCCTACTCAGCTACCACAAAAATTTGGCGTTCTTCGTTCGCGAGCCATTTTAATTGTTAAACATCCAATTATTTAAAAGTTTTCAATTTTTTTATACTGTCACTTTGTTCTATAAATAAATTTGGTAAAATCCCGCGACATTTTCAAACACATTTTTGTCTATAAGGCCAAAACCGAAATTTTCAAAACCCATACAAATGTAGTGGGTATTATTAATTGTATTTTTTATTTTCTTTGATTTAATCAGAAGCTTTTTTGCAAGAAAAAACGCGGGGCGCGGAATAAAAAAAAATCCGTGAATTACGTGTGAAAATTGAGTCATCGGTTATCTTAAATCGAAGCGAAATTTAATACGTCTGTCTACCCAGCAGAATAAAAAAAACGTCGTAAACGAGAAAACTCAGGCTGTAGACAAAACGGCAAAATCAAATATGTCCACATAGACAAAATTAACAGTCAATTTTTTTTTGTTTTTTGGTCAATTTTTTGGAGTCATTTTTCAAATGTATAACCTTATGGGCGATAGGAAGTTGGTTAAACGTATCTTCATTAATGTAGTCTTTTAAATTTATTCCAATGAGCGGGCTTTCGGGAGCAAACAAATCTTCTGAGAATTTTCTTTGTCTTTGCTCGTTCGAGTCCTTTTTCTTTTTGCCTTTTGACCCCTTTGTTGGTACATTTTGTGTCCCGGGGTCATATTGGGGTTCATTTTTCACCTTTTCTGTATTTCGATTACTTTCCGAAAGTTTAGGCCTTCCTCGCTTATCTTTCGGCTTTACAGGTTTTTCTTTCGATGGGTCGAATTTTGGCTTGAATTTCACTAGGCCAAATTTGTCATTTTCGGAAACGTAGAAAATCTCATGAGCCTGTTCTAGAGATCGCCGCAAGGAGTCGCGCTCGTCGATCGACCCTTTTATAGTTTTGATTTTGAAGAGAGAAATCTGTTTTAAAAATTCGGGGGTGTCGATTTCAATCGGACGCCCTTGAGCCGAAAGGGATTCCAAAACTTTGATCGCTGCATCCACCCTAAAATTTATTTTTAAGCATTTGGTAAGATGACAAAAAAATAACGCGGGCAGAATCTTTAGCATGAAAAGTATCTAGAAAGGCTTTTAAAATATTTACGAATATTTTTGAATACGATAAGAAGTTGGTTGAGGGTTATTTTAAGCGTTCATTTTGTGATAAAATTTGTGAATTACGTTCTAAGGGGGTACTGGTCGCTGGTTATATGAAAATGCTCCAAATTGATTTGAGGTGATAAAAAAGTGTAGACCAAATTATCAAAAATTTTTCGTGTTTTTTCGATTTTTTTCTTTAGAACTTTTTACCTACTCAAGTATTTTGTTTCAAAATGAAGTTCAATAATAACGGTTTCTTAAATTTAACGACTAAAACTGATCAGTATTTCCGTGACTTTCTTTTGAGCTACTTTCGAAAAAATCGCAGCACATTTTTTTTCGGAAATTTTTTCACGTGACCTTCAAAAATTATATTTTGAGTTTGGGGTGAAATTTGAAAACAACGCTCTAGGGGATTTTCTATTTGTTTCGAGCTACCTTTTGCAAAATGTAAGTGTTGCAAAAATTTTTGGCATCGAAAAAATTTCGTATTTTTTAAATTGCTTGTTTGCGTTTTTGAAACAGTGCAAGAACAGATTTGAATTTTCAATTTTACTATTTGCGACTAGCTGTAGCGTTTGATTATTTACAGTTAGGTTCTTCGTGATAGACAAATTCGACCAAAGTTATTTTCAACCAATATTTCCCTTAATATATATTTCTGCGCAAATTTTCGAAATATTCTCTGATTTTTTATAGCTCGTTTTGTTATCTTTGAAATATTAATGATGAAATCAATCAATTTTGCAAACGTGGCTTTCTATGAAAGTGCGTCATTTCGAGCCCAATTAAGGGGGTTCCCCTCTTGAATTGAGGCTCATACAGAAAATTTTCACAATTGAATGTGTATTTTTTCTGCAAATATAGACAATTGAAAATGAGCTGGTGGTATTGTGAACCCAATACTCCGTTTGGAAAGTTTTTTTTGATCATTTTGAAAGTAAATTGTCTTGATTTTAAGCCATTAAATCAAAATTTATGGATTTTCAGGAATTTGAAGGACAGTTTTTGAATAGAAAAAACATCGAAATTTAGGTTTCGATAGTAACAGCTCTTCAAGAACTCATTAGTTTTCGATTTATATAGGTTTCAAATTTGATACTAAAAAATCCAGGGAGGAGTAAGCTTTTTCGTGATACCCCTAAAACCAGCTCAAAAAACGTTTTTTTGCCTATTCTGCGGCGAATATATTACAAATTTTTGAAAACGATAGTAACAGACCTGCGTACGTATTTTGGTTGATAACATCTACAAATAATTTTCCCATCATCATTACTCACAGAGGAGTAGGCTTTTTAAGACAAAATGCCACTCTATTTTTAAGCTCGTTCCTGAATGGTCGAGCAATCAGTGATCTTCAATTATAATTCCGTATGCGAAATTTTTGTTCAAATAGAATATTATATTTAACAATTGGTTTCTACGGTGTGTAGTTTTCAAGATATTCACCCTCAAAAACACAAAATCTTTTTTCATGAGGGGTACCCCCTTAAGGGGGTATACGACTCTGATTTGACATTTTCTAGGTGAAATATACTGAAAACTAACAGTTCATGAGAAAAACCGAAAATGCTAATTTGTAGATCTATCCTTGATCTTGCGAAAAAATACATCACAAATTATTTTTGACCATTACACCAATAGCTACAGTATCGTAACAAGGTGACATTTTCAAAACTTCAAAATCTATCTCCTCCCAGACGGTAAACAGTAGTTACTCTGTTGAAGTTACCCCTGAACTATTGAAAAAAAGGTAACTCTAACAGATAAAAGGTAACTCTAACGAGTGCTTGCTCGGGGTAACTCTAACAGATGATTACTCAATATTTTTCCAATTTGAGAGTTCTCTTTTTTTTTTAACTTATATGATTTCAGTTATGTCTGTTTTTTGTATTTTACAAACCAGACATAACTTGAATTTCATTATTAAGGGGGTAGGTGTCGCTTTTTGGTACCTTTCAATCACGCCTCAGAACAGTTCTAGGGCAGTTGTAAAAAATCTGAGGATACTCGTTTGTAGATCTAGCCTTCGTCTAACGATTACACATCTCAAAGTCAACCTTGTTACATCACACCACCAGGTGGTGAGTCTATTCTAGAGCACTAAACGGGTTTTTTA
>SCLH01000169.1:306140-321355 GCA_004367855.1 Oikopleura vanhoeffeni
CGAAAATTTCGAATTTTTTTTTTGATGATTGGGTTCTTAGTACACTTAATTATCACCCCGTATCAATTTGGAGCATTCTTAATGCCTCTAAGGCCTTTATTTAATCAGAGTCGTATACCCCCTTAATACATCATTTTGATGCGTATTATCAGTCACAAATTGATGGGGTTGTATAGCTGGCCTCATACCGCCTTAATTTTTGTATTTTCGGACTCAGCGTGAATTGCTTATTTTGAGTGAAAATATTTTTTTTTGAAATATTGCAATAAAAAAAAATAATCAAATGGTCATTATTTTTCAGGTAGTAGTAAAAATTTGCTGGCTTGCCGAGGCCTGTACCGTAGTACCAATGTAAAATATACTTTATAACGAAACTTCAAAAATATAATTTCGACGCAGAAAAAATATTATAAAACTCACCAGCCAGGTTCTCGTCTTTTGCGTGTCCTTATGGTCGTGGACATCCAACCGATGTTCGATTTAGTTTTAGTTCGAAGATTGGAAAATCAACGAAACAATTTTGAGTCTAAAAATACCAACAAATATAAAGCTTAAAAATTCATGGGGTCAAATTAAAAATAGTTTTAAAGGAGTCATGTTTCACAGTCAAAACTTTAAAAGAAAAAAAATCTTGGGTATCAAAATTACACTTTATATTAATAGCGCATAAATATGTTAAAAATAACGGTTGTATTTTTTAAGATTTATAATTTGAAATTTGAACCAATAAAATGACTTCAACCAAGATTATTAGTGTCAAATAATAAGACTCAAATTATATAAAAAAATAATTCTTGATCATCATAAAGCAAAAAAAAATAATTGGCCGAAATTCAACAACAATCAAATTATTTACACCAAGATTTTGGTTTCAAATTTAGTTAAAAATAATCTTGCCAAAATAAACAAGGGAAAAATTGATTGCAATATTATATGGCCATTGAAACTAACTTCTAGCTGAAACAAAATTTGATTTTGGAGCGGTGTTTAAAAAAATAACACCAGTACGCATAATTCAATTTTACTGTTCAAATTTGTTTGAAAAACCGCCCAAAGTTTAGTTTCGTTCATTTATAGGGTTTCAAGTCAGTATAATAAAAAAATATTGAAATTCGACCAATTATAGATAATCGTTTGTCAAAATTAACCATGCAAATTGATTGAAATTTGTCCATCAAAAGCACAGTTGAATTTTGTGAACACTGATATCAAAATTTTTTCGAAAAACTGTTCAATGTTTTGTTCAATTTATAGGTTAACAGTCAGAGAGACTTCATTGTATAAATTTTGATGGACAAATTTCAATCAATTTTTTACTAAAGTTAACAACAAATGTTAATTTTGAAAAGGATTATTTTCAATGTAATTCGACACAAAAAAATTTGGTAAAAATCATTTTATATGTGTCGAATTTCAATACAAATCTTTAATCATTTTAATTGTAATTTTAATGAAAAAAATTTATTTTTATTGAAATTCGACAAACTTGAATTTTCTGTGTTTTTTCTTCGTTTTAAAAAATTTGGATTTTGTTCAGACTCTTCTGTTTATTTAAAAAATGTTTCGTGCTGATACTGAACTCAAAACAGCTATAATTACGGTTGCGCACGGAAGAACTTGAATCTAGAATTAACCTCGAAAAATAAATAAACAGCTTTCCGGGATGAAAACGCAAGAAAAATATAAAATTTTTTTCGCCATCTGGTGGTCAAATTATGCTGTTTTAAAATTTCTATTTTTTCTTTAAATTGGAGCTTTCGATATCAAATATAGATTATTGTTAATTTTCATTACCGAAAACTTCTCTAGCACGAAGATTTGATATAATTAAAAAAAAATCAAGTCAAAAATTGCGTAGGCAGATTTTATCCCAAAATTTTGGCCAAAGTTCGGGTTTTGGAAAATTTGAACTCGAACAATTTTTGGCTTGTACAGGCTGTTACAGTAATTTTTTCATTGTTTCTGTTCGTAAATTACCTGAATTTTACGATCAAATTCAATTTAAATTATAGGAAGATTTAGCACACCTTCAAATTTTCATTTTAATCACTAAAACCTAAAAATCCCCGAAAAATTCCACCGTAAAAAAAAATCGATAATTTTCTTAGTTTTAAAATTGTGCCCTAGAAGTCCGTTTTTAGTTAAAAACTCCTGGTTTAAAAGTCGTAAATTCCACCGTGCGCAACCCTAGCTATAATCCAATCAGAGACGATCTCTATATCAAATGTTTGTATTCTATGAGACAGAGTATTTTTGATTACAGATAACAGTTTTATCTTTAAATAAATTGAGCGTGACCTCAAGTTCTCGTTCATTTGATTTCCTCCGTTCTATCGTAATTGTCCCTTTAATAACTGACCCAACAGAAACTTTTACTTTGTCATCAAATAAAAATGAACATTGTTTCCAGTGCGTAGGCGTAGAATATGGGGAGGTTCTAAGGACATTTTTGAATTTTACATTTTCCCCAGCCATCATGTCGCAGTCAAAAGAGGTGGTGATGCCGTGGATTTCGCCGTTTATTGTGGAGGTTAAACGAACGGTTTCCGTGAAAGTCAAATCGGAAACTGAACAAGTTTTGAGATCCCAGGTGATTAAATCTTGGACATAAGAGGCAACTTCACTAGGCTCGATCACTTGAACCTAAATTTGTTTTTTTATAATTTTGACAACAATAGAAAAATACTCATTTTCTGATGAATTGATTATTGAAACTATAACATAGATCAGTGATAAAACCCCCATTTTCCCCTGATTTATAGATCACTTCAATTTTGCTTTCTTGAACAAGTTTTTAAAAATTGAGGATTTCACACAAAAAATATCTGGTTTCAAAAGAACGAGTCATTTTGGGTTATTTTATTTTACTGTCAAAATTGGCTATAAGTACAATTTTGTCGTTTTGACTATTTAAAAACGTGTCGTTTTGTCCATATAAAATTTTTTATCTCGAATTGCAAATCAGTTTTTTGAATAAATATTTTTATAAACATAATAATGTACGAGAGTTTGCAGATCTGATAAAGTTTTTTGGTCGTACGGTATTAGTCATAGCTAATAAAACTATGGGAAATTTACAATGTTATCGCGTTCAAAAAGCAACCTTTTCTCTATTGACCAAGTAATTTTTTTCTTTGAGCGCGATAAAAACATAACACTTTAGTTTAAAATAAGTTAGGCCCAACAAAACTTTTTTTTGCCTACGCAAGCTGATTTTTTGATATATTCTAGGAAATCATGAATAAAAATGTTTTATGGAAAAATATTTTCACAAGGAAAGTGTTCAGAAACGTAAGATTTCAAGAATAATTTCAAGGTTAATAATGGGCAATTTCAAAAACGGTTTTAACTTTGAACACTTTCCTGGTGATTTTTTTTGCATAGATCATTTTTATTCGTGATTTTCTACTGTCGACAACAAAAGTTTTGTCGGGACTACCATAGTTTAAAACTGTCGAAGAAAACTAAAATTGATAAAAATATGATTTTTTTAAAGTCATATCGGTATCTTTTTTTTATTCATAAAGACTAAAAAGTTGATAAGCTTTCGATCTATTAGATCATTTTCAAATCAGAATAACGAGTTTCAGAAAATATTCTCGCAGGTTAACATAAAGTAATTTCCCTCAAAATTAGTTTTGTTAACCTGCGAGAATATTTTCTCAAACTCTTTATTCTGATTTAAAATGATCTCATAAATCGAAAGCTTATCAACTTTTTAGTCTTTATGAATAAAAAAAGCCATGTAATATGTCTCGAAACAACCAAAACAATATCTGTATTTAGACGATAATTTTACACAATTATACATTTCAAATATGCATTATTATCAGAGTGTGAAACGAGAAATCACTTGAGCTCAAGCAAACTAACGCCATTGATGAAAAATAATTGACGTTTCGGGGTGATGACTTATACCGGTAAAAGCGATTCCGGTCCCTCTTAAATAAGATCTCATCTTATTGTGTTTAAACTTGAGTAGTTTATAAATTATATCCGACTATTTGTTCGATTCAGAATAGTGAAGAAACCACAATAACCCAAATTTTTGATTCGGAACTTTGTATTTTAAGGGTGTGGGTGTCGCTGATTAGTTTTTTGTTTGAAAATTTCAAATTTTTTTTGAATTTTTACAACATAGCTTCGATTCCCTGCGTCAAAGCACTGTCATAGTTTACTATAAATCTGAACTGTCGTGTAGGTCTATAAGGACAAGTTCGGTTTTGCCGTTCTGTCCACGTGCAAGCGGCCGTTTGTCCTGAAAGACAAGTCCCAGGTGAAAAAGCTCCGAAAACGGAGTGAAAAACAAAATATTAATACCCGCTACATTATTATGGTCTTTGAAAATAAAAATAGTCTTCGAAAAATTGGACTTTTGGCCTAATAGCAAAACGTGTTTTTCAAAGTTATGTAGGTTTCGGCAAAATTTCGGCGATTTTTCCTTATAGACAAACACGACATTACAACCTCAAACTATAATTACCTTAGCTTGACCTTTTGCCCTCCGCTTTAAACTGTTCATTTTGAATCCGTAAACATCATCCCAAAAGCCAACATATTCATGCCATAATTGTGGATAATTTAACAAAAAAATTTGCATAGTGGCCGTTGCGGGAATCATGTATCCATCTGGTCTCAAAAGCTTGTCCCTCACAGCTATCACGTGATCTAACATTCCCTCGTAAATGCAACAGTAACCCATCCATTCAGAAACGATTACATCACAAGGTGGCAGTTGAGAGGCCAATTCTTGGGCGGGACCTTTCATCACTTTTACTTTTTCGCTCATTTCATTTTCACGGAGAACGTCGATCATGTCAAATGCAATATCTGACATTTCCATTGCGTACACGATTTTAGCACCACTTTTGGCGCAAAACATCGATAGGATACCCGTTCCTTAAATAAAAACGTCAGAACAATTACGAAATTTTATTGGTAGATTTTTTAGTTTGTCATGTTTTTAAAATGATATTTGGCCCCTTACGGTGTCATATGACAAAAACATATGGGGAGATTTGTTTAGCTTTTGCTAGCTGTTAAATTTATTGATAAAATAGAAAACTGTATTTTCGTGTCATGTAACATAACTAGGGAGCGCACCGGTAAAACTAACGAGAGAACTACAGTAGTTGATACAAATTCTTTGACCTCACGGGGGTTTGTTGACTCAGAAATAAACGATTCCGGGCACAAAAAAAAAGTTTTTGGCCATCTAGTGGTCAGAAAGGACTTTTTAAAACGCCCATTTAGAGCACCAATTTCGGTTTTTAGCATATAAAATTCCATTTACCTAATTTTTCAGAAGTAGAGCCGTTGTCACAAAAAAATTGCCACCTTTTGAAAATAAAAATTTTGAAAAATTTGTGAAAATTTTTTTCGTCATTTTCGAAAGTAAGACTGACTCTAAATCTTTTCTAAATTTTTTTCCCATGACGTCCCGGATCAGTTTCGGTCACTATAAGATGTCAAATTTCCAGGAGAACACGAAACAACTATGGCTAACTTTACCGAAGCTTACCGAAAGTGAAACCGGTAATTTAAACCAATAACCGGTATTATCACTGGCAAAAAATTCATTTTTTATTTTTCATAATTCTTGCCTTTAAATTCTGCTTAAGATTTTTCTTCCCGTTTTCGTTTAATTTCGACCGTTTAAAACTTAGAAATTGGACCGGTGCGCTCCCTAAACATTTATGTTAACTCATGTTTAAATAAAATATTACAGATATTTGATCCCTTGAAGGTGTCATATGACAGAAAAATTTCCACAAATTCGGAAAATACATGTGATCGAAGCCAAAATATAATCAAATACATATTTAGAGTTACAGTGAAGTCCGTTTATCAGGACGCGTCTTATCAATACTAAAAGTACTGTCCAGCGAAAAGTACTAGACTGTACCATAAAAATACGCCTTGATCTGATACATATGTTACATACGTATCGTACTATGGCGTCTTTTAATACTAAAATAAAGTACTGTAATTCAGACTATAGTTTAAAACTTTGATAGAAAACTAAAACTGATAAAATGAACTTTTAAAGAGCCATATCGATTACGAGTGCTTCTGGTACATATTAGCTATTTTTAAGCCAAAATTTGTATTTAATTAGGCTTTCGAAAACGACCCATCCAATTAAGGGTAGATAGTTTTTCGGGTTCGAGACCCGAAAAACTAAATAATTGCAAAAATGTAGTTATTCGGGTTTTTGGTGAAATTAAGGAAAAAGTCGAAATTTTCTTGAAAACTCGAAACTGATGGACGGAAAATGATGCCACTTTTTTAACCAAAATTTTTATATTATTCGGCGTTTGAAAACGACTCATCCGATTGAGTTTTTAGATAGACAAATATAAAGAGAAACATAAATTAAACAATTGGGCTGATTCGCTATTGTTTCCAATTTTTCTAACAAAAACTGATAATTAAACAATTTCAGTAATCAAAAAAATTCAAAAAATTATGCACCAGATATTTGTGCTCAGCTTGAGCTCTCTAAAAAATTAATCGAATGAGTCGTTTTCAAGAGCCGAATTATATCAACATTTAGGCTAAAAAAGCCCAGCAAGAACCGTGATAGATATGATATAAGTTATCTGATATAAGATTCATATAACTAGGGAGCGAACCGGCAAACTTTCTGACTAGACCATAATAGTTGAGCTCAATAATGTGAAATTACTGGGTAAATGTCCCCCAAGGAAATTGATTCTGAGCATGAAAAAATCTCTTTGAGCCCTCTAGTGGGCAGAAAATAACTCACAAAAATCGCTTTTTTATGACTAAATTGAAACTTAAGCATATTTAACTTTATTTTTTTGAATTAAAACAACACATCCGTACTCACAAAAAAATTCACTACATTTTCCCAGAAAATTTTTTTGAAAAAAAACATGTTCGAAAATTTTACGTTTTTGCTAAGACGGCTTTTCACTTTAGTACCATTCGCGACCAGTGTCCGGTTTGNATTGAATTCGACCAATTTAGTAATTCGTTGTCCAAAACATGCAAATGCATTGGAAATTTGTCAATCAAAAGCAACAGTGATTTTGTGAACAAACTGATTTCAAATTTTTCGAAAAACTGCTTCAAATGTTTTGTTTCATATTATAGCGTAGACAGTCAGCAGAGACTTCATTGTATAAATTTTTGATGAAGGACTAAATTTCAATCATTTTTTACTAAAGTTAACAACAAATGTTTAATGTTTGAAAAGGATTATTTCAAATGTAATTCGAACACAAAAAAATTTGGTAATAAATCATTTTATAGTGATCGAAAATTCATCGTCAATACAAAATCTTATATCATTTAATTGTAATTTTAGAATGAAAAAATTTATTTTTATTTGAAATTCCGACAAACTTAAATTTTCTGTGTTTTTTCCTTCGTTTAAAAATTATTGGATTTTGTTCAGACTCTCTTTTATTAATAAAATGTTTCGTTGCTGATACTGAACCTCAAAATACAGCTATTAATTAGGTGCGCACGAAAGAACCTTGAATTCTAGAATTAACCTCGAAAAGAAATAAAAACAGCTTTTCCGGGATTGAAAAACGCAAGAAAAAAATAAAATATGTTTTTTCGTCCATGCTGGTGGTCCAAATAGAGCACACGTTTAAAATTTCTATTTTTCTTTAAATTGGAGCTTTCGATATAATATAGATTATTTTGTTATTTTCATTGACTCGAAAACTCTCCTAGGCACGAAGATTTGATATAATTTTAAAAAAAAATATCAAGTCAAAAATGCGGTAGGCAGATTATCCCAAAATTTTGGCCAAAGTTCGGGTTTTGGGAAAAAATTTGGAAACTCGAACAAATTTTTTGGCTTGTACAGGCTGTTACAGTAATTTTTTCATTGTTTCTTGTTCGTCAAAATTACCTGAATTTAAACGATCATAAATTCAATTTAAATTATAGAAGATTTAGCCCCTCTCAAATTTCATTTTAATCACTAAAAACCAAAAATCCCCGAAAAAATTCCACCGTAAAAAAATTCGATAATTTTCTTCTTAGTTTTAAAATTGTGGCCCTTAGAGTCGTTTTAGTTAAAAACTCCTGGTTTTAAAAGTCGTTAATTCCACTCGGTGCGCAACCCCTAGCTATAATCCAAATCAGAGGATCTCTAATATCAAATGTTGTTATTCTATGAGACAAGAGTATTTTGATTACAGATACAGGTTTTATCTTTAAATAAATTGAGCGTGACCTCAAGTTTCTCGTTTCATTTGATTTCCTTCCGTCTATCGTAATTGTCCCTTTAATAACCTGACCCAACAGAAACTTTTACTTTGTCACAAAAATAAAAATGAAAACAATTGTTTCCCAGTGGCGTAGGCGTAGAATATGGGGAGGTTCTAAGGACATTTTGATATTTACATTTTCCCAGCCACATGTCGCAGTCAAAGACGGTGGTGATGCCGTGGATTTCGCCGTTTATGTGTGGAGGTTAAACGAACGGTTTCCGTGGAAAGTCAAATCGGGAAACTGAACAGTTTTTGAGATCCCAGGTGATTACCTCTTGGACATAAAGAGGCAACTTCACTAGCTCGATCACTTACCTAATAATTGCTGTTTTATAATTTTTGACAACAATTAGAAAAATTACTAACATTTCCTGATGAATTTGATTATTGAAACATAACAATAGATCAGTATATAAACCTCCCATTTTCTCCCTGATTAATGATTTCTAGATCACCTTCAGATTGCTTCGTAACAAGTTTTTAAATTGAGAAATTTCACACAAAAAAAATATCTGGTTCAAAAGAAAAACGAGTCATTTTTCATTTGGGTTTATTTTATTTTACTGTCAAAATTTGGGCTACTAAGTACCAAACTTTGTCTTTTGTTCCATTTGAAAACGTGTCGTTTGTCCCATATAAAATTTTATCAATACGAATTGCAAATCAGTTTGTTGAATAAATATTTTTTATAAACATAATATCTACGAGAGTTTGCAGATCTGAAAAAAGTTTTTTTGTTCGGTACGGATACATTATTCATAGCTAATAAAACTTATGGGAATTTTCACATATGTAATCGCGTCAAAAGCATACCTTTTCTCTATTGACCAAGTAAATTTTTTCTTTGAGCGCGATAAAACATAACACTTTAGTTTAAAATAAGTTAGGCCCAACAAAAACTTTTTTTTGCCTACGCAAGCATTTTTTTGATATATTCTAGGAAATCATGAATAAAAATGTTTTATGCAAAAAATATTCCAAGGAAGTTCAGAAACGTAAGATTTCAAGAATAATTTCAAGGTTATAAATGGCAATTTCAAAAACGGGTTTAAACTTTGACACTTTCCTGGTGATTTTTTTTGCATAGATCTTTTTATTCGTGATTTTCTACTGTCGACAACAAAATAGTTTGTCCGGACTACCATAGTTTAAAACTGTCGAAGAAAACTAAAATGATAACAATATGATTTTTTTAAATCGGTATCTTTTTTTATTCATAAAGACTAAAAAGTGAAAGCCCGACTATTAGAGCATTTTTCAAATCAGAATAACGAGTTTCAGAAAATATTTCTCCAGATTAACATAAGTAATTTCCCTCAAAATTAGTTTTGTTAACCTGCGAGAATATTTTCTCAAACTCTTTATTCTGATTTAAATGATCTATAAATCGAAAAGCTTATCAACTTTTTAGTCTTTTAATAAAAAAAGCCATGTATGTCTCGAAACAACCAAAACAATATCTGTATTTAGACGATAATTTTACACAATTATACATTTCAAATATGCATTATTATCAGAGTGTGAAACGAGAAAATCACTTGAGCTCAAGCAAAAAACGCCATTGATGAAAAATAATGACGTTTCTGGGTGATGACTTATACCGGTAAAGCGATTCCGGTCCCTCTTAAATAAGATCTCATCTTATTGTTGTTTTAAACTTGAGTAGTTTATAAATTATATCCGACTATTTGTTCGATTCAGAATAGTGAAGAAAACCCAATAACCCAAATTTTTTTGTTCGGACTTTGTATTTTAAGGGTGTGGGTGTCGCTTGATTAGTTTTTGTTTTTAAAATTTCAATTTTTTTGAATTTTTACAACATAGCTTTTGATTCCCTGCGTAAAGCACTGTCATAGTTTACTATAAATCTGAACTGTTCGTGTAGGTCTATAAGGACAAGTTCGGTTTGCCGTTCTGTCCACGTGCCAAGCCGCCCGTTTGTTTTTAAAGACAAGTCCCAGGTGAAAAAGCTCCGAAAAACGGAGTGAAAAAACAAAATATTAATACCGCTAATTATTATAGATTTTGAAAATAAAAATAGTCTTTCGAAAAATTGGACTTTTGGCCTAATAGCAAAACGTGTTTTTCAAAGTTATGTAGTTTCGGCAAAATTTCGGCGTTTTTCCTTATAGACAAACACGACATACAACCTCAAACTATAATTACCTTAGCTTGACCTTTTGCCCTCCGCCTTTAAAACTGTTCATTTTGAATCCGTAAACACATCCCAAAAGCCAACATATTCATCCATAAATTGTGGATAATTTAACAAAAAAATTTGCATAGTGGCCGTGCGGGAATCATGTATCCATCTGGTCTCAAAAGCTTGTCCCTCACAGCTCTCACTGATCTAACATTCCCTCGTAATGCAACGTAACCCATCCATTCAGAAACGATTACATCACAAGGTGGCAGTTGAGAGGCCAATTCTTGGCGGGACCTTTCATCACTTTTACTTTTTCGCTCATTTCATTTTCACGGAGAACGTCGTCATGTCAATGCAATTATCTGACATTTCCATTGCGTACACGATTTTAGCACCACTTTTGGCGCAAAACATCGATAGGATACTCCGTTCCTTAAATAAAAAACGTCAGAACAATACGAAAAATTTTATTGTGTGTTAGTTTTGTTCATGTTTTTTAAATATGATTTGGCCCCTTACGGTTCCATATGACAAAAACATAGGAGATTTGTTAGCTTTTGCTAGCTGATAAAATAGAGAAAACTGTATTTTCGTGTCATGTAACATAACTAGGGAGCGCACCGGTAAAACTAACGAGAGAAACTACAGTAGTTGATACAAATTCTTTGACCTCACGGGGGTTGTTGACATCAGAAATAAACGATTCCGGGCACAAAAAAAAAGTTTTTGGCCATCTAGTGGTCAGAAAGGACTTTTTAAAACGCCCATTTAGGAGCACCAATTCGGTTTTTAGCATATTAAAATTCCATTACCTAATTTTCTAGAAGTAGAGCCGTTGTCACAAAAAAATTGCCACCTTTTGAAAATAAAAATTTTGAAAAATTTGTGAAATTTTTTTCGTCATTTTCGAAAGTAAGACTGACTCTAAATCTTTTCTAAATTTTTTTCCCATGACGTCCCGGATCAGTTTCGGTCACTATAAGATGTCAATTTCCAGGAGAACACGAAACAACTATGGCTAACTTTACGAAGCTTACCGAAAGGTGAAACCGGTAATTTAACCAATAACCGGTATTATCACTGGCAAAAAATTCATTTTTTTTATTTTTTCATAATTCTTGCCTTTAAATTCTGCTTAAGATTTTTTCTTCCCGTTTTCGTTTAATTTCGACCGTTTAAAACTTAGAAATTGGACCGTGCGCTCCTAAACATTTATGTTAACTCATGTTTAAATAAAAATATTACAGATATTTGATCCCTTGAAGGTGTCATATGACCAAATTCCACAAATTCGGCAATAATGTGATCGAAGCCAAAAATATAATCAAATAATATTTAGAGTTACAGTGAAGTCCGTTTATCAGGACGCGTCTTATCAATACTAAAAGACTGTCCAGCGAAAAGTACTAGACTGTACCATAAAAATACGCCTTGATCTGATACATATGTTACATACGTATCGTACTATGGCGTCTTTTTAATACTAAAATAAAGTACTGTAATTCAGACTATAGTTTAAAACTTTGATAGAAAACTAAAACTGATAAAAATAAATTTTAAAAGAGCCATATCGATTACGAGTGCTTCTGTACATATTAGCTATTTTTTAAGCCAAAATTTGTATTTAATTGGGCTTTCGAAAACGACCCATCCAATTAAGGGTAGATAGTTTTTCGGGTTCGAGACCCGAAAAACTAAATAATTGCAAAAATGTAGTATTCGGGGGTTTGGAAATTAAGGAAAAAGTCGAATTTTTTGAAAACTCGAAACTGATGGACGGAAAATGATGCCACTTTTTTAACCAAAATTTTTATATTATTCGGCGTTTGAAAACGACTCATCCGATTGAGTTTTAGATAGACAAATATAAAGAGAAACATAAATTAAACAATTGGGCTGATTCGCTATTGTTTCAATTTTCTAACAAAAACTGATAATTAAACAATTCAGTAATCTCAAAAAATTCAAAAAATTATGCACCAGAATTTGTTGCTCAGCTTGAGCTCTCTAAGAAATTAATTGAATAAGTCGTTTTCAAAGAGCCGAATTATATATCAACATTTAGGCTAAAAAAGCCCAACAAGAACCGTGATAGATATGATATAAGTTATATCATATAAACTACCGGAGCGAACCGGCAAACTTTCTGACTAGACCTAAATAGTTGAGCTCAAAATAATGTGAATTCTGGTAAATGTCCCCAAGGAAATGATTCTGAGCAGAAAAAATCTCTTTGAAGGCCCTCTAGGGCAGAAAATAACTCACAAAAATCGCTTTTTTATGACTAATTGAAACTTAAGCCATATTTAACTTTATTTTTTTGAATTAAAACAACACATCCGTACTCACAAAAAAAATTCACTACATTTTCCCAGAAAATTTTTTGAAAAAAACATGTTCGAAAATTTTACGTTTTGCTAAAGACGGCTTTTCACTTAGTACCATTCGCGACCAGTGTCCGTTTGGTACCAATTGTAGGCGACCAGATATCAGAAGCCGAAAATTATTTTTGGAGGCAACCAAGGAGGTTCAGGACCCAAATTTGGCCGGGGTTTGGTGTCAACTCGAACCACTGGTTAACCGGTAATCGCAAACGGTACTTAAGTGAAAAGACGTCTAAACTTCCTAATTCAAAAGTTAGATTTTGGCCCGGTTCGCTCCCTACATATAACCCTTTGAAAAATGTGAAATTACAAAAAAAAAACACTTTATTTATATTTTGGCTGTTGGATGCAAAATCCGTTTGGAATTATCTCGTTCCGTTCAAAAATGGAATGGGGATAAAAGGTGAGGTGAGCTTAAAATATTACTTAAACTGGGCTTAGTTCAAAATACTGAGCTTAATTACCTGCTCCGACATCAACTACTGTTTTATCTTTAAATAAATGATGATTCTTTAAAATTGCATCTTTGTACGTTTCGGTTCTCATTTTGTCTTGTAACATTTCTGCGTGGATTCCATAATCTGCGTATCCTTCATAGTAAGCAACATTATCTTTGACTTCCGAGCTTTTTGCAGGATCAGCCTCAGATAACAATTTTTCAATTTCCATTATTCTTTCATTAGTTTCTTTAACCTTTTGTTTGAGTGCTTGGACAATAACCTAAATTTATTTTTAGTAAGAAAACAGCACATAGCCACATATGATATTTCTGGTGATATCGATTACGGGGCCCCTGGGCATTTTTTGCCACTTTTTTAGCCAACATTTTATATAATTCGGCTTTTGAAAACGACTCATCGGATAAAGTTATATCAGATACATGTAGCTCAAACTGAGCACAAGTATCTAGTGAATAATGAAATAGAAAAAATAAGACCGTTTTTAAAATTTTTCTGAGATTACTGAAATTGTTTAATCATCAGTTTTTGTGAAAAAATTGGAATCAATGGTCTTATTCGGACCATTTTTTGAATTTATTTTCTCTTAATATTTGTGCTCAGGTTGAGCTATCTAAAAACTCAATTAGATGAGCTTTTTTCAAAAGCCGAATTATATAAAAATTTGGTTAAAAAAGTGGCAAAAAATGCCCAAGGGACCCCGTAATTGATATTATAGCTTTTACTATAGAACGTTTTTGGATTTTCGGTATTAAATCGGGTTTTCAAAGTTATAACGATTGATTCACTCAAATTGGGTGCCAGTTCAATAAAATTTACTTTGTATATTTACGACAAAAAGTCCGATGATACTTTATAAATGTAAGAATATGTAAAGAAAAACTATTTACGAATAGGGTGGGAATTTTATTGCATATTTTCAACTTAGCATGCTTAGCACATCTTGAAAGATATGCGCATGAAACTTTTGAAAAAGATCATAAAAAATTATGACAAAAAAAGGACAATTGCCCATATCGAGTTTGAAATTTTTTAGTTTTCGAACTAACTTTTCACAGCTTTTATTTCCGGAATGTAATTGATTTTAAGAGAAAAAATTGAAAATATTTCGAGGTGAGAAAATCAAAACAAAAATTTTTTTTAGAATCAATGAATCAAAATCTTTGATTTCTGAACACATAAAATAAAACGAAAATTCTTGCTGGTGAGAGGCCTTTAATTTTTTTCCCAACGAGTTTCTAACTTTCAAAAACGCTTTCCAGGTGCGAAATAGTAAACAAGATAGATAAATTATTTTAGCACCAAAAGATCAAGAATTGTGAAAAACTTGAGCATTTCAAATTTAAAGTTCATCCAATAATGTTACCTTTATAAATTTAAAGGCGCCAGAGTCGAGCTGGTGATATATTACGAAAATGAGTATGTAGGTTAAGGGGGTAACCGACGGGTTTTACTGATTTTCAAACGTTAGTCCTGAGCTAACCGCAATTCGTATTGAGTTCAAACTTCGGATTCTAGGAGATATTTGTTTGAAATTTTCAAAAAATGGTGTCAAAAGTTTTTTGTATGACCGGACCGGCCGGTATACCGGTCCAAAAAGTGATTTTTTGCTTAGACAAACGTCCGCTTAGACAAATNACATCGGAGTTTTCACGAATATCGAAATCATCGCTAACAAACAGCTCGAATGCATACACCAAATTATTCTTTATATCAGAAGTTATGACCCTAGGTTTATACAGAAAAACGGAAAACCAAAGTTTTGTGAACGAATATTTTGTGATACATGCTGAAAATGTTTCTTTTTGGCAAACTATGAGCTTAAGATATTACCCAACTATGAGCTTAAGATATTACCCATAAAATTTAACCCAAATTATGCAAAAATTTCTCCCGTAAATGCTGTTTACACCACCAGGTGGTGTCTGGTGTCAAAATAAATCAAGTTTTTTTTCATGAAAAGTTACCCGAA
>SCLH01000169.1:323319-336627 GCA_004367855.1 Oikopleura vanhoeffeni
GAGTAAAGATCCGAAATTGTATAAGGAATCGAACCTCAGAAAAAATATTTTATTCTAGTGAGCAGTTTTCTCAGAAAATGTACCTAAGTGGACAAAAATTCACATTTTTGAGGTCATCTACTGTATTTTAATTTTTTCAAAAAACTAAACCGGAGTATTATTAGCTTAGTATTATAGACTTAATTTTTCCTTGAAATGAACTTGATCTGATATGTACTTAACCAGAAAAATGTACCTAAAGTTTCAAGTTTGGCGCCCTCTGGTGGAAAAACCACTCTATGAAAACTCGCGAAACTATCACCGATCGATTTTTTTTCGTCGATTTAGTATAGTTCTCTTACTTTCAGAAAAACTTTTTCACAGACACTACCCCCTTAAGGTTGTTTTTTAGACACGACAGATTTGACTGTACTTCCATACATACATGTACGTCCACATACATGGACACATACATGGACGTCTGTAGACGAACCGTATGAGATATCACAAAACGGTTTTGCGCATTCAACTGAAAACGAAAAAATCTTAGGTCAGAAAAAATTTCAAAATTTTTTTTCAAAATGCGAGATTTTCAAATGACCCAACATGAGAATGAAATGAATATGTTATAAATTCTAAGGTAACTTTTTTTTAGAACACCCAGCTGAGGTTTTGACACTCTCATTTGAGAACGGAACAAGATATTCACGAACGGATTTTTGCATCCAACAGACAATAAAAAACTCCAAGACCAAAATTTTTGGCTGAAAAATACAAATGGCTGAAAGTATTANAGCCACCTAAGCCAAAACGGAAATTCCTACTACTCTGAGATTATATTTTAAAATAAACCTAAATTTTAACATAACCTGTATAATTAGTATACAAAACTTTTGTAGGTAAGCTTTTGTTGATAAGTGCTATATTTATTTTAGAATACGTAAAAAACCGGTCCAAAATAACGGTTTTTGGACTTTTTTAATCGGAAAATCTATCTCCTCCTAGGTTAAATTTCAAAATTTACTCAAATTTTTGCAAAAGCTAGCTCTAAACAAACAGAAACTTTCACTGGGGCGTTTTTGTCAAATTTCGACCCAAAACAAAAAATATGAAAAATTTCCGAAAAAAAACGTGCTTCGATTTTTTCGAATGTAGGCTCAAAAGAAAGCTGAGGAAACACTGAAGAGAAAGTTGGCTTACGTCAACCCGATATTTTGAAGTTTTAGTAGTCAAATTGACACAAACGTTATTTTTGAACATAATTTTGAGAAAAATACTTATAAAAAAATCGAAAAAACGCAAAATTTTCGAAAAATTTTTTGTTGTCATTTGGGTTGTTTCATGCGTTCAAAACATAAACAATTGATTTATGTCATTTTTATCAACCCAAATGAAAACAAAAAATTTACGTAAGCCACAAGGGCAGTGCAATGTTTAAAATTCTAGCGCGATAGCTAGCATCAGTCCGATAATCAGCATAATCTCCTAAATCAGCAAGCAAAGCAGGGCTCATCTCAAGTTGACAAAATTGACGAACATTTGACAGGGAAGGCACACCTGAGCTTCTAGGAAAGTCAATCACCGGGGTAACAGACATCGCGAAACTAATCGCACTAATAAATAGAAATAATTATCTCTGAATTAATTATCAAAACCTTTTTTCACTAAAAAATTGATTTATAAAATAAATAAATTCACTAACCATGGGACATCGATAATCTCATTGACATGCGGCATCGCGAAAATATAAGAATAATAAATTCAAAAATCAGCCAAAAAATATAAATATATTTAATTCGGTTATCTTTGCAAATAATGTGGCAATTTTTTATTAGAGTGAAAAAATTTTAACCTGAGAGGTTTGACCACGGGGTTATAACAAGGACCAATAGAAAGGCTAGGATTTAAAACTAGAAATAAAAAATACACCGGGGAAAATATAAAGGCACCCAAGAAGACCCAAATAACTACAGAGTGTACTTCTACCATATAAAAAATGGCATAGGAAATTGGGCACCCAAGAACACACTAATTACTAGTATAAATACAGTAATCTCGCCCCTTTTTAAAGGGTTTAAGTACACTCATAATTATAAAAGCCAGGATAAATTTACCACATATTACATACGTGGTTTTTATAATACAAAGTAAGAGATTTATCACAACGGGGTTTGAAAGATTTTAACATAAAATAAAAAATTTAAATAATAAGCTTGAAATACCCCGGGGTGCTAAAAGTTTCTAGATAAGCCTTTTGTGCGGGAGTTTTGAAAACAACACAACAGACGAATTATTTTCACCAAATAACCGCCCGAAAATTTAAGAAACGGCAAAACGGCCGAATTTGGTGAAAATACGTCCGAAACTGTGAAACATTTTCGAACGACCACCATCCATCCCCGACGCTCCGTCCTTTAGAAATATAACACTAAAAGTATTATAAGAACCACAACCTTATAAAGGCTGCGGATAAATTTACCACATATGACATACGTGGTTTTTATAATACTACAATGATATGTTTTGAAAAAATATATAATTTGTGAGAATCATGCCAGAGTGGTACTCCTATACGACATTTGCCTTAATATTCAATAATCAAATAATTTCATTAAATCGTAAAAACTAACATTTTTTCCCTAAAATACGTAATTTTTTCATGAATATTTTGAACTGATTTTAAAATATTTTTTAATTCCCTACAGATAAACAGTAGTTACTATGATATAGTTACCCCTAAACTTTTGAAAAAAAGGTAACTATAACAAATAAAAGGTGACTTTAATAAGTGATTGCCCGGGATAACTTTGACAAATAATTACTCAATACTTTTTTTCAATTTAAGAATTCTCTATTTTGTAACTTATATCTGTTTTTTTTTATTTTAACAACAGACATAACTTAAATTTGAATATGAAGGAAGAACTGGTCGCCTTCAGAGACTCGAACATAAAATTTTCCGATTATCTTCAAAATAAACTTCTCTAAAAAGGATAACTATAAAAGATAAAAGGTAACTATAATAAGAGTAACTATATATGAGAGTAACTACTGCAGTCAAATAGACAAAAGTAATGAGTTAAAAAGAGCACTGCGCAGTTGTTCAGATTAATATACATTTCCTGGAGCCTACCACGAGGTAGTATCACGTGGTTAAATAAACCGTGCTTTTCAAACCCTTTTTTTCAAAAATTAAAAATAAAATTTCTGGAATATAATTTTTTTCGAAAGTTTAATTCCTCAACTTGATCATACAAGAAAATTGAATGTTGATCTAATAAGGGTTTTTTGTTAACAACGCTCAGAAAATAGCCTCCTGAAAGGCTATTATGCCTTTGCGNCCCTGTCCCAACCCTTAGAATACCCGTGAAAAGCGGACCCCCGAAAAAAAATTTGGAATCAGATTTTGAAAAAACATTCAAGACGCTTGTGGTAGCATTCAATTGAGGATGAGGAAATTTATACAAGAGAGCGGAAACTAAAATCCTGATAGTGGACTTGAATAGTATTTTCAAATTGCCAAAAATAGATTTTCAAGGAAAGGATAATGAATTTGTTGTTTCTACACGAAATTTAAGGGCCTGTTTCAAGAAGCTGCTCAAAATGCGGCTGCGTTAGATAGCGTGGATGTCCATACCGTATGTTATCAAATTTACAGTCCACATCGGCCGGTTAAAATCAAACCACCTGGGACCGGAAGCAGAGAATATTTCCGCGAATTAAATGCTTTCAGTAGAAGTTTAATTAGCTTTTACTTGAGACAGTTTGATGTTACTAGTAGTAAATTACTACCTCTTTTGACTCTAGCGCCCCCCCGTATTTGGTAAAACTGAGACTACTAAGTTAGTTGATAATACTTATCGCCTAGAAACAGCAATATTGCGCATTTTTTGAAAGCATAAATTCATGAAATCATATGACATGAAGGTCACTGTTGGTTTAACTTTACTAGTCGATTTCACTGTATCTTATTTAAATCAGGTTTACCCGAAGCCTCAAATCGCAAAAATCACCACCCTTTTTTGATGACTGTATTCAATTATTGCAAATGATTCATGGTCAAATCTCGCCCACATAATGAATCACAACTTTGATTCTTTAAAATTTGATTGGATTTAATCTCATTCGTTTTTGAGTTCCCACAGTTTTATGTTCACGACTTTGTCGCTTATTGGCCACCAATATTTTATTATCATGTAGGTTGAAAAGGGTTAATCTTTCTTGTGTCAAATTCAAGTTTAATTTTAGAATAACAAAAAGTTAAGATACATGTACCACTGTAAAGAGATTTACCTTCAACCGTACCAAATAACAAAGTGGCGAATTTACAAACTTCTGCTGATAGTGTAATTTTGAAAATAAGTTAAATTGACCATATTATAGTTCATTGTTGGCGTGTTAACTTCAACCGACGCTATCTGATCGTTATTTGGTGAGACCAAGTCAAGAAACCTTTTCCCGTTTAAAAAAGATGATATTAAGATGGAGAGAAAAAAAACCAGAGTAGTTGCCCGGCCAAAAGAGATGGAATTTGACCGAAATTCAATAGATTCAAAGTTGAGTATACGAAGGCTTCATTAATAAATTTACTTTCAAACTAAAGACCCACTACTTTCAATTAAAACTTTGGTTTTTAACTACAAGATAAAATGAACAAATTTTGTGGTGAAAGACATTTGATGGAGATTTGCAAAATTTTTTATCGTATTCCGAGATCCTGGGAATTCTTAAATTTTTCAAATTTGTCTTTTTTGGACTTTGGAAAATACAAATTGTCGAAAATAAAATTCAAAACAAATAATAAATTTGTTTGTATCTACACAGAACTAAGGAACTGTTTTTTAAGATGTGAATTTTGTATTTATGTGGGGTCACCCCGCTTGCATTGTTATTACCTTAATGATTATCGTTTTTCGGGAAACAGCTTCTACCGATGATTTTTACCGCTGTACGGGAATCTGTGTTCTCAAATTACAAGGGATCCATAAAATTCTCAAAAGTTGAAAATTTTCAAAAGTTCTTTTTGGATAAGACAGATACCTTCCTAGGACAGGACTGGGACTAGAAAAATTCGAAACCTTAGCCTGCCTCACTCGCCAAAAAAATATAGCGCTCTAACTCTTTTCATACGGGGGTCGCTAGATCCGGGTTTTGCACTCCTTGTTAAAAATCTCGAAAATTTGACCGAAAAAATCGTTTTTTTTTGAAAATTTTGTATGAATCAAAAAAAAATTCTACGTCTTTTTAAATATGAGGCCAGTAAAAAAAATTTCTCTACAAGATGGGTCAAAAACTATGGATACCCATTTTTGACTTTTGGAAATTCCTATTTTGAAATCGTCATTAGGGTTTCTACCCGAAGCCCAAAAATAGGGGGTATTTCATTATTTTTCCTTATTTAATTATTTAAAGTAATTTTAACTTGTAGGAGTCGCCCTAATAAATAATTTCTAGATTTTAAGTTAAATAATTATAAAGAAAAAAGGGACTCTGGGCAAACTAGTTGGCTGAAAGTGACTCTACGATGTTAATGGAAAATAATTTTCTTGTTCTAACAATTATTAATTTATCTGATAAATAATATAAATCTGTCAGTTGATGGTAACGTTTTCGATTTATTTCATTTTCAACTTATCTTGATGAAACTTTTTTTCCTGGTATGGACGTCTTTTTTTTTAGAATTAATTTTTATTTGAAATTCACCTTTTTATACCTTTACTTCGACAAAATTTAAAACCATTTCATCCTAGAAGAACTCTGTCAACTGATTGTCTTAAGGATACTTTAGGGGGTTAGCGTGTCACTCTTCCGGTTTTGTCCCTGAAGACGCAATTTTTGTTGTAAGTTAATATTCGCAAAGTCTTAGTTCTGGCGAGTCTGGGATTCAGCTTTCTGTTGCTAGAACGTATCTACGACTTTCTGGGAAAAATATCTTAACCCAAGACAACTTTTGACTGCTTTTTGACTATCTATGATGAGGACCCTTTTTACTCTTATTTGATGAGACCCTCTTACTTTAATAATATATTGCCCACCAAAGCGTTATTTTCTAGAAAGTATTTATTACCGCCACACGCCTGCTGTTATCTTTTAATTTCTATGAGTGGAAATTCGTTCTAAACATACCGCACATGTTTGCCTTTAATTGATTCTTAGGCTATCTCAATGGGCATCTCTTGAGACATCTTTAAAAAAAACATAAGTAAGCCAAAATGATTTCTCATCACAATTCGAATTATCGATTTGAGGATGGATCTAATTTTATCTCTTTCTGCATTTTTTGTTAGATTTGCCATCTATTGATCAATATCTTGCGACGATTATGAGACAACATTCAATGATGAATTCGGTGCGAATATTGGAAATAAAAATACTACCTGTTCGAAGCATCAATCGTAAATTTCGACAATTATAAATGGCGAGATATGATTTAAGTCTCTATAAAATGGTAGTCTTCAGGTTGATATTCTCGAAACTGTTTCATACATATTTTATAGAATTTATAATCTTGTTGACTTGTCATATATAAAGACACCCTTCTATAAAGGACAATATGACTAGTATATAGCCAAAGCTGACGATTTTTTTATTTCAGTCCGGTCGCTTTCTATAAGGACTATGCATGTTATGTATATTGAAGAAATATCTATAAAGAATTAATTTTTCGCGATAAATATCTATTAATTCCACCTCTGTTTCGCAAAAATATAATTTTGACTCAAAGAGCATAAAAAAAAATAAAAAAAGTCTTTTCATTGGGTCTAAGTATAATTAGGCAAAGTTTAATAATTACTCAACTGGCTAAAACTTTTTTTAAATCAGCCTGTTATTCAGAAAAATTTCTATAAAACACTTCTGTTTATCAGACAATTTTGACCTAAAGAGCAAATAAAATATAGGTGTCATTTATTTTTTTCGGCCAAAAAGCTTTTTTGTTAACTATAATTGTACCTCCGGAAAATTTTTCTAAAAATTTTATTTGGATGCTTTTTTTGACGAAAGCTCACTAGTAATTATCATTTATTGTTTATCCCGATATGCCAAATCTCAAAAACAGGGGTTTCTGGCTTAAACATCCTGACCCTCAGAATTTTTTGTAATTTTGACTAAGTAAAAAAGGCCAAATTAGCATTAACTATTATAACGAGCTGTATTTAGTATTTCTTCGCAAAAGCTCATATTGCCGAAAAAAGTTAGTACCATAATGCGTCACGTGTAGGGTTCGGACCAGGAGGACGTTTTCAAATAGAAGGCTGTGCCCGGTAGAAAAAGTAGAAATTTTAACTTATGGTCTAAACTTCGGTGATGCATAAATCAAGAAGGCTGCAATAAAGTTTAAGAATTTGCTCAAAAACTAAAAATATGTAATCTGCTTACTATGGTCAAATGATATTATCAAAATTCCCTGATTGTTGCTGAGTATATTATAACCATAATCATTCACAAGCTTCCTTTCGTTTATAAATAATATTACTATTATTAAAATGATCCAAACCCTTTATATATGTAACGAGGTTTACACTCGAATAAATTGAGAAACAGCTTTGCATAAAATAATATTCGAAAAGCCGTCTTTCGGTCAGATTCATGTTCAAGCTTTCAAGATTTCTTGACTAAGTTATCTAAGATTTTAATTAAAAAGTCTTGAATATAGGTTAAAGAACGTCAACTAGATTCTTTGTCTAAACTAGTATTCTTAATTAATGTGCTTCTAAAATATTTACCTTTTCTGGATCAAAAAAATTTTTTTTTGTTAAATTGTTCAGTCATTGCATAAATTGAAAAAAACGTTTTTCATAATTCCTATGATTTAAGCTTCAAATTTTTTTCGAAAAATCAAAATTTCAAGTGTCGATTTTAAAACCTTTTGGAAACTGGCTTTTTCATTTTCTATTGGAATCGCTTGACAATTTTTAAAAACAATTTTGTTGATCAGATGGTTCAATTAACTTTCAACAGATCTATATATTAGTCAAATAATTCTTAATATGTTCAGCATACAAAAAGTTCACCGTTTCCTACCTTTCCCAGTCTAGATTCTTTGTATTAATTTGCATTAACCGACTCGTTAGCGCATTCTAAGTTAGCCGTATAAAGCCTCTCCAATTTAAAATTTCACGTTTTATTTATTTTGCCATCGTATTCTTTTTGTCCTTAACTCGCTAAATAAACGTGAGACGCCAACCTCCGAATATTGATTTATGATCAAATTTTTTGAAACATACATTCAAGACAATGTTTGTTCATTCACTGAAGATTTGTGTACAAGGGGGAAAGCGAAATAGAGCGAGAAGTGAAAAGTGTTGTTAAAGTTAGAAAGTTATCGACCAGCTTACTCTCCAACCAACGCTGCCAGTAAGGTTTATTTTCTAGATGTTTTTGTAAGATTATCTTGTATTGAAAGATAAATTATATTTTTGAAAATTTATATTATAATCCTAGGCTCGTTTTTTTAGATTAGTCTTTCAAACGGAGTTAAGTCATCAATAGATAATTGCGACATACTGATCTCTGTCTTGATATTTTGAGTCAATAAAATTTAATTGTTAATATTTCATTTGACATTTTTTTTCGAATTCTTTGATTTTTTAACCTCCTCTGGTTATGTTTCATGGGAAAACGTTTGCGCTGTGTTTAACCGTATATTTTCTATTGTAAAACCAGTTAATAATACCGGGAATTGATAAAAATCCGGCCTCTGCAGCGTCCAAAAAGTCCTTGAATAAGTTTATATTTTATGAACCAAAATTTATCAAAAATGTATCGTATGTGCTATTTCGCTTGACCTTAATAAATCCGTTTGACTCGCTATCTAGAGACCTAGTCTTCATGGCTTTTTATATTTATCTTTTTAACAATATCTTTTATTCGAAAAATCTTCTATGCATGGGCTGATAAAGGTGTTTTAAAGTTCTGTCTTTTATAATATAGATTGTTATAATTGCAATTTTTGTGGTAACATTCTTAATATGAGGGTATAATTATCGACTTCCTAACTCAGGTCATCGGTAGTAGCAATAAAAGTTGGGTTCCCACCCCCCATATCGGTTACATTTCGCCGCTTTTTGGAAACGATCTTACAAAATTATTCGTTTGTTGTTCTTAAAATAGCTTCAAATAATGTATATTCCCATTATTCAGAGAGTAAATATGTGTATTATTTTGAGCTTATCTTAAAAACTGTGAATCGTGATAAGGTTGTCCCCAAAGCCAACATTATAAGGTTGTTGGGGAAAACCCCTTATTTTACGGCCAAGAGGCGGTTTTTGAAAAAGGTTGCACTCTTATTAAACGCGTTATTTTGAGTATTATTAGTGTAGTAATATTAAAATATCTGAAACTGTCTTGTGTGTTCTATAAAGGTACTGTATTATATTGAACCAACCAACATAAATTATTCGCGAGAATAGGGTGCCTATATAACGGACATAAACGTACATCCTCTAAAAATTAAAATTGTAAGTTAATTTGGCCTTGCATTTTTAGGGGTTTATCGCTTTTTTCGATGAGATTTTTTATATTGGACTGAAAACGACACGTTTTTTTACATGAGCGACAAAAATTTTGGCTTGTCTTATAGACTCTATAAATATAAGTATATAAGCATAACAACACGACAAAATGGAATATTGATAATATTTCCCTTCAGAGTACAGC
Source organism: Oikopleura vanhoeffeni (assembly GCA_004367855.1). Classification (NCBI taxonomy): domain Eukaryota; kingdom Metazoa; phylum Chordata; class Appendicularia; order Copelata; family Oikopleuridae; genus Oikopleura; species Oikopleura vanhoeffeni. The sequence goes on from SCLH01000169.1 coordinate 332,956, forward strand.
AGAAGTCAAGATAGAAAATGGAATTTCTTGATAGTTAATTTTGATACGAATTCTTGCTCATGAACAAGTTTCAAATGTATTGGGGGAAAGCCGTAAAACGAACGATAGCGAGCATTTCTCGGAAAAGGAATATTAAAATTAACAACGAAGACTATTTAGCGGAGAATCCGAGATTGAAGAGGTAGTCGAAATAGCCGTCAAACGATAGTAATATGATGTTACCACATTAGGTTAAAATTCCTGGGTTCTTTTAATTTGCGGCAACAATTTTAATGCTGTATTGTTTCTGTTTTCATTCACACTGAAAATGGCTGTTTAGCCAAATCTTTAAATAATGCGTTCCTTATGTTCGAAAAGAAAAAGTTTATAACTAACTTTTAGTGCAGCTACAGATTTTGACTTATGCCAGCAAGGATCGAACCGTATGAGATTATCACGAAAATAGGTTTTTTGCATTTTCAACTTATACCCGTGAGCATTATAAAAAAAGTTCCCGCCAAGGCACCAGAGCCACAATTGTGGCCTCTTTGATATTTGGTTTATCAGGTAAAGCTTAAGGCAGTTGGGTAATTTCAATTTTTTGCTGCATGAAGGAAGTTGAATAGTGTAATATTTTTTGGCATCCGACATTTTATATCTAGAATTTTTATTTAGTCTTAAGAAAATATGTGAGAAAAAGCAGGTATACCATTATACGTGATATACTACGGTCACAGTTGTCTTCAACAGGTTACATTTTCTGTCGGGAAATCGATGCACAAGTATCTTGGCCTACGTTCATGGTTTTGTCCGCTTTGATTTTATATCTCATTATTAAAAGTAAATTTATAAAATTTAATGTCAAAAATTTGATTGAATAAATCATGATTTTTGATAATAAAAATGGTTTTATTTTTCCTTATTAATAAGCAGATTTATTACCACATTTTTTCTATTATTTCAAGTTAAATATGTTATATGATATGTACATACTGTGGCATTTTTGTGACTGCGTTAAATGTCACTTTTTATAATAATTTAAATTTTCATGGATACTCTTGAAGTGGGAAAATTTAGAAATTTGATCTTAGGATAAAATATCTTGCCGTCCTAATACCAATTAAAGTTTTATTTCAATCTGTTGATGCATGCAATAAACACTTCCAAAAAAACTGGCTAATCTAAACATTTGATTTTTTTGTCTATGTGCCGTAAATGTATTTTTCAGGGAAGTGAAATCATAGGCGAAAAAATTGACTTAATAAATCAACACCCCGTACATAGTTTGAAACCAACATTCGAAATTAAAGATTTCCAATTTATTTTTTGGGAAACCCGATCATAAATTCTTATATATGTGTGATAAGATAAAGAGTTCTACGTATTCCCGTTTTTTGCCTTTTTTGAATGATTTCAGGTCATGCTTGAGCCCACAATTGTTGGCTCTGTGCTCTACAAGGTTAAAACTTAAAAATAGTTTAGTATCAAAATCCACCGTTATTTACTGGGTCAATACTTGTTAACCTCTCAGCACCCAGAACGAGAACTTCGCCTCACACGCCAAAAGCCTATCTAAAGGCATACTTTGAGCGTCTTATCACGGGAAAAACAGGAAAGATATCAATTTACTTATTTGTCACTGATTGAGTATCAAGGATTTAAAAAAAAAATTTAAAGTGAACAACACGTAACCCATTTTTAAATTTCCGAAGTTTGTAAGCTTTAGATAACTGCCGAGAGAAATGATGATGGTCACTCACCTTGTTATTTCTTGAAAACCATACATTTTTACAATGACATTATAAGTTATCAATATTTTATGAGTGAAACTTTTAGCTATTTTGAAAGCTTTGGTCTCAATATTTGAAATTGAAGCTTGATCGTTTTACAATAACCAATTATTATATCGCCGTGGCCGTTGCCGTTCGAAAATATATGCCTAGAAAATTGTTGGAAAAATATTTTGCTAATCAGCCTTGTAATAACTTCAAAGATCAGTTACCACTTTATGTTCTATTATTGTTTTGATCGATTGTCTTTATCCGCGCTCTTATTTTGGTTCTGAAAATTGGCCGTTTTTAATTTTTTTCAAAAAATAATTTTTGAAGAATATTATTTTTTTTCATTATGTGTAGTTTCATAAATATCACTTTGAAAAATAATTATTCTTCGTTTATAGAGCTGCATATAAAATAAAAACTTTTATCAAAAGAATCCTCAAATACTTCCTAAATAAACTTGCTTCCTCATGGAATTTCGATTATTATGTATCGTTATTCACACAAATTAATTTTTTAAGAAATTTTGTTACGATAAATCCTAAAAAAAGTATGTGAAAATATAATCTCCGAACGCTCATCGTTATAAAAATTTGTTCTAACAAATTTTTTTTGGAAATAAAATTTGCAAACTCTGACATATTGGTATTTTTTAGGTCTGTGACGATGTTATTTCTGCGTCCCGTTTTGGGCTCCCGAAAAATTTTTTTGCCTTTTAGATAGTTCAAAGGTGTGTGAGGGTGTTAAGGACAATATTAAATTTTTCCAACGGAGCTTTTTAGTTTTCCCAATGCATGCTAAAAATAACCGTTCATGATATATCGAAAATCCTGCCTATGCGTCGATTAATTTTATCACTTTACGTCTACAATGGAATAGGAAAGTGACCATGAATATTTCATGCTGGGGGATTCTCGATAAGTGACCAATGAAATCACTGGATTCTCGAGAAGTGACCAATGAAATCACTGGATTTCACTATTTGTGACGTAGTGATAAAATTCGACGCATAGGCAGGATTTTCGATCTACAGTTCTTCCGTGGTGGTACAGTCAAATCTGTCGGTGTTAAAAAAAATTCAATTCGGATGTCACGTAAATTAGCAGGTCAGAAAAATGTAAAGATTATTTATTTTAGTTTATCATACAGGCCATATTATATATTGCCGAAAATAACCTACGGAATTTCACTATTTTTAGCTTAATTCTTGCCACTGCCCATATCGAAGATTATACTTGCTGGTATCGTATAAATTTAAGGTCAGAGACACGTCTAGGACGTGTTTTGATTGGTCACTAATTTAGTTGTTAAAACAAGAGTCCATGTGTAATGACCAATGAAATCACGCGATTCTTTAGGTCTCTGACGTCAAAGTTCCACGAGACCAGCAAGTATAATCTTTGATATTTATTGCCGAAATTGCGTCTGACGTTTTTATTAAAAATTACTTTGCGTTCGTCATGAATGACGTCATATTTCAATATTAAATTTCTCCTCATAAACTTGAAATTTTATTCAAATGACATCAATTCGAACGCATATTATTTATTTCTGTCCTAATATCGTCGAAAGTGCTCAATATCGAAAATGATCCCTACTGCACCTTTCTGTCTACGCCTGCCTGTGACGCCTGGCCAGCCATTCAGAGCGGCCAGCCATTCAGAACGTCACTACCTACACTACAGGTATGCGCAGTAGGGATCATTTTCGATATACTGTGCCTCCCCCTGTATAAGTTATGATCGAACACTTACTGTCTGACATAGATTATGATTGGTTTAATCTTAAAGCCAGATTTAAGTTCACCATCTTGATGAATGGTCATCCATTGGTCGACCAAGCCCGCTAAATGAATCACAACTCGATCTTGAAATTTGGTTGAATTAAAGTTTAATTTATTAAACAAATCTATTTA
>SCLH01000169.1:361168-391242 GCA_004367855.1 Oikopleura vanhoeffeni
CGTTCATCATCTCTCTCCATTATGTTTTTGAGAAAATACTGATAAAAATTTGAGCCATTTTTCAAAATATATCCTCGGAGGAGATAGATTTTGAAGTTGAAATTGTAAAAAATTTTCGGGTTATTTTTTTCCGTTCTAGGAATTGTTCCAGTCGCCGGATCAAAAAAAGTCGCCATTAAAGATTGCATATACTACCGTTACGTGATCTGTGAAATTTGAGCTCAATTGATGTATCCGTTCTGGAGGAGATAGTTTTTGCAGTTAGTTGAAAGGGTCTTCATTGTAAACATACTGATAACTATTGGTTGTAGATGTCAATAACCATATGTGATGTACTATTTCGTTAGATTAAAGATAGATCTACTAATCAGTATTTTTGTTTTCTCATAAGCTCTTAGTTCAGGAATATATCCACCGTGATATGTCAAATCTGCCAGAATATACCCCCTTAAAAAAATACAATTCTGAAAAACATAAAACTTTTGTACAAAAAAAAAGTTGCAAACAATTTTCTTCATTTTCATGCATTTTTTCTGTGCTAAAGATACCTTCGCCGTAGCTACAAGTGTAGCCTATTGTTTAAGGTAATTTTTTATAGGCAAGCCATTTCGTTCTCATGGCGATTACAGGGAGAAAACCGTAAATGCAATCGAGAAACGGTTTTTTTGCATTCAACTGCCAACTAAAAAAGCTCAATAGGGAAATTTTCATAAAGTTGATTTGAATATCAGTTTCACGGCATATAAACCGGAATATATTTTTCGTTAGGTTCGGAATTCTCGGTTAGGCCCAAAATTTTTTTTCTTAAAATCAGCCGAAAAGTTAATTTTCATGTTTTTTTTCATCTTATATCGCGATTGTATACACCATTTACTGCCGTTTTGAACAATACTTTTTTGATTGATTTCAGTAAGAAAATACGATTTTTCCATTTTTTTCTCAAATTTTATTACTGAAAATGCCTATGTAATAGAATATTTTCGGTTACCGCGTGAACACGGTTTAGTCGAAAAAAATGAAAATTTCTCCATTGAGCTTTTTTGTTGTGCAGTTGAATTGAAAAAAACGTTTTCTCGATTTGTATTTACGGTTTTCCCGTAATCGTCATGGAAGGGTGGCTGCCGTTTAAAAAAAAACTACCTTAGGCAAAAACTAAAGAGGTGCTTGCAGGTAGCATTTGGTGTCTGATGCGCCGCGTTGCAGGAGTAGGGAATTCATCTTCGATGCCGGTAATAACAATGAATTTATCTGATATGTTTATTATTTAGTTAAACAGGGTAGAAAGGGATCCAGATGTTATCTAGGGTTGAGAAATCTTTCGCTAAAAGAAGGCTACCGAATAATGGTTATTTTGATCGAGAAACTTAAACGCAAATTTTGTACATTCTAGAACAACTTGTTTAGTTACTGTTTAACTAGCACTGATGATGACTACTTGATATTCGGAAAATATATATTAGTTACATAAATATTCACCATACAATATGGTCATATACTTATTGGTCATATTTTAAAACAATTCTTATGAAAATTTATTCAACCAAAACACAAAACCAAATATGTATGTTAATTAAACGAATCAAATAGTTGATCATGTGATTGATATGCTGCTTAACTTCGCCTTAAAAAATCGCACGAAAAAACATTCCCCTTTTGAAATTTTATGGTCCTTCGCCCATTGCAAACTTGTTCATGTCCGAGTGTAAAGTTAATAACTTAGTTAAAAGTAATTTTAAACTTTGCCTATCAGTCAAGGAAATATAAGTTTTTTAACCCGTACATGCACAAGGGTTGCCGTTTCGCAAAGGGCCAGTATTTTTAAGGATGTTTTTTATTTTTTTAGTGCGATTTTTAGGCGGAAGTTCGCACGTCTTAACCCATTCCATGATTTTCGTTAATAAAACATACATATCTGCGTTAAATGGCACTACACTTGTAACTGCGGCGAAGGTACCTTAGCATGTGATTTTATTATCAATTAGATGATTTTGGTTCGAAAACCTCGTATTTAAATACGTACCATACAGGACATTTATTGTGGATGGGATGAGATTATTGAATTTAAATAAGTTACAGCTGAGAAAGAATTTGTTCGAGAGCAGTGAAAGGCGCATTTGTTACATATACATTGTATATATTTGCATGAATATGACCGTTATAATAATTATGAATTGTTGCTGGTTCTAGTTGTTTATCTGAAAAATAGATATTTTATTTCAAGTTTTATTATTTGTACGAATGTACTGTATATGTTTCTACGGCTTCACAATGCTTTCACATAAAAATTTTGGATCCCACTTAAATCGACCAACAAATAAGATTACGTTTGGTGGTGCTCGTGGAAGGACCAATTTTTGAACTCAAATATCTGGAATACTACCACGCTTATAAGACCAATGGTTTTGATATTACAGTATTACTATTATTCAAAATTCAATCAACAAAATTCAAATTATTATTTTAACTGTGGTTTCCGTAAATAGTGACGCTGAAATTCCTGCTATATTGAAATATGATATTTTATATATTCATTGTTGGGTATGCGAACGTTTCGTTATTCATTTTTCAATTTTAATTATATATTGTCTTTAATTAAAAAAAATCGGAGCCACAAATCAATAAAAATGTTTATTTATGGCCGATAAAATAATGAAGATTTGTTTTTGTTAATCGGTTCAAAATTTTTCTAAAAAACAAGTGTTTTATAAACAGAAAGAATGAAGACCGATTTTTTGCTTTTTTTAAATTTTCGGAAAAAAAAGCACACTGTCCCAACTTCGTCCGTAATGTTCTTTATACAGTAGTTGACACTCAAAGCCCCCTTAGAAACTTCGGCCCAAAAAAGGGGGGGGGTTTTAACTGGTCAGGTTCAGGGGGGCTTTAAGCTGGTCATAGGCCAGGGCGGGTTTTAAGTGGTCAACAGGCCAAGTTGGTCAAAAGCTTTTTGGGTCTGAGAAAAGTTTCTGAGGGGGGGGGGGGAATGTATTTTTTTCTTTTCCGGGGGGAAGGAAATTTTGTTTTTAACTTTTTTTTTTTTTTTTCTTTTTAAAGAATATCTGGGAAAAACCTTTTTTTTTTTTTTTTTCGCTTTTACAAAAAAATACTGGAAAAGTCTTTTATTGCTCAAGGTATGTTATCAAAGCACACAAAAAAAAGCATGAAAAAACACCAAAAATTGGTAAGAATGTACTAGACTGGGAAGTAGCTTCCTGATTGGCCGACAGATGCATGTACACTCACCCGTCGCTTTAAATCCCTATCCTATAACCCACACTGACATCTCTTTCACCTACGAGCCTAAACTTTGGATGCAAACTCCCTAACTGGACACTTTATTGTGGTCGGTATTTGTAACAGTTAACGAAAACGAGGACTGTAGTTATTTTTCAGTTAACTTTAATTCAGTTAACATAAAAATTTAAATTAAGATTTAACATTACGAGGCCCACAAGCTATCATTTTAATGCCAGGATGTGACAAGCTGTATTCAGGGAAATGTTATACATTATTTTTCAAACTCAAAATATTCCTCAGTGAATTTTCAGCTAATTTTGGAAGTTTTTTGGTGGGAAATGCGATTTTCACAACTTATCTTCCGACCACAAGATAAATAAAATTAATTTGAACTCTGAATGAGCTGTTTTTTCAAAGTTGTTTGTTAAATTTGAAAATTAGAGAAAGATGTTATATTTGTCAGGATTTTGTTTTTTTTTACAGAAATTTGAATTTATGTACTTAAATTTCAATCAAAAATATCAAGTTTTTAGTTAAATTAATTCTTAATTAATGTGCAAAGTGTTGAAGACTTAAAATAAAATTGCCGTAAAAATTTACTTATAATTATAAAAAAAATGGGGGGGGGGTTTAGTGGTTCAGCAGAGTCACCGGAAAATCAAATAGCCAAAAAAGCGGGGGGTTTTAAGTGGTCAGGGGGCTTTACTGGGGGGGGCTCTTTAAGTTGTGCGTCAACCCACTTGTGTACTACATACAGTATGTGTTTTTTTTTGGGGGAACAAAATATTCAAGCTGTTCCGGAGAGAAATCGTTCATATATTTTGGAGAGAATCTCCCGAATTGTTTATTTTTGTTCCCCGAAAAAAACACATACTGTAGTATATATATGTGTGATTTGAGAGGTGAGTGAGGAGACAGTCGAGCTTTCCCTTCAACAACCTTCTCGAAGGTTGATTTTGGTTACAAGGATCCACAAAATATTATTAGGTAGTTAGAAGACAGTTCAAAGACTAGAAAGCTAGGTTGTTTGGCTCATTGTCCTTATGTCTATTAGATGTACACCACCCTTTTCTGTAAGTTCATGCACGATTTTTTTTCGAAGATGGTTAAACGATTTTGAAACTTTCAAAATTACATGTGAGAGTCACAGGTTGAACCTTGCAATTACACTCTTAGTTTTTCGAACTCGGGATTACTGATTCCGGTCAAATCTTTAAACTGTAAGTATAGCAAAATTGCCCCGAAAAATATGGTCAGAAAATTTTTAAGACCAAAGGTAGAAAAATCGTTTGCATATTACCTACAGTGACCTAAGAAAAACGCCAATTTAAGGACAGCGTCCCACAGACAAGGGTCGCTAAAAAAAAAGTAGCCACTGTAATTTTGAACAATTTTCACACTAAGAAACTTCTCAAATCTTGGACTTTACTGCTTATAGTTATCTTTAAAAATCATATCAATTGTAAGAAATTCATATTTGGCAAAACTTTCTTGTTTTTTCGTGGGTTTTGTCTGATGATTTTCGAGTAAAAAACTTACGGTAATTTACATCTTTAATCGTTTTGGCTGTGGTTCAGACGGTTTTTTTTCTGCCTTCTTTTTTGAAGAGGAAGTTCCCATTCTTGAAAAATTTATTCCAGATGTTTCACTTGTCACTAATTCTTTCATGTAAAAATGTCATACGTTGGCGATTCAGTGCTCGAAACCATGCAAATTTTTCGCAACTCTCGGCTTGATATTTGAGAGTCATGCAGGAGTTTATTATGGAATTTCAAGATCGACTTGTGATAGGGTGAAATTTTCCAAAAAACTGGTGGTCTGGAAATGCCTCGCGGTATTTAGTTACTGTGATTTCTAGTTCTATATAGGACAGGTGAAGATTTTTCCCAAATTATCCTAAATTGTACTTATGAATTGTTCTTACCCTATTTTGCCCATATATTTTTTAAAACACATAATGTGTTCTTCATGGGAGTAGAAGATCAAATAAAAAAGCGTAGGTTTTGGCAAATTTTTCCACTATTGTCCTTTAAGACAGAACCACGTACACCCTGACTGTTTCCCGCAAAAGGAGGTGTCGTTACTTTCGCTTAGGAGTAGGCGCGATAACGAAACACTAGCTATTGCGTAGGCATTAAATTTTACCACCAATTTTTTACTATCGAAAAAAGTTCCCGTCATCTTGGCGATTCTTATCATTTTTTAATCTTGTGAAAATCAATGGACACTTGGAAATTCCAGTTGAACAGGAGTTAATTTAATTTTAATTTTTCAAGAGATCTCTTTTAAAAATCTGTAGATTCTGGCAGTGCGGGACGGCGAATTAATTCGAAAGTTTGCTGATTCGTTTTGGGAAAGAGTCATTAAAACTAAATTGTTCTTTGAATTCATTTGATTTGACACGATTTTGGGTCATGAAGCTTGCACGGGTCGTCCCCTGGATTTGTTCGGAAACTGTAATTGCGTCGTTCCAATACACTGGTTAAAGGGTCATAATTATATTATGATTGCTGTCGCGAAGTGTTCCTAAACGGTGTTTTTTTAGGGAAAACGCCTGCATGATACGGCTTCCTGGTATTCGGAAACCCTATAAGACTATATCGAAAATGATTCCCTACTGGGCCTTTTACTCAACCGCGTTCATAACTACTTGAGAAAGTGACGACAACAGGTAACTCGATTGTCGACTTATTCAGAATCCCCGCATTTCATTGTATCCTTTTCGTCAAAAGTTATGACGCGTGATGTAAAAGGCCCAGTAGGATCATTTTCGATATTATGTGGCAGAAAGAGAATAAATTCTGCTATGGGTTCCCAGATAAAATTTCTTGGACGGTCAGCGGATTATAGCAGGATTTCGAAGATTTTCGAAACATTGAATCTTTCCAATGTTGATCCAATCGGGCCCAAATTGGTATGGGACTAATACGGGCACCCACGGAGTTTCGAAACTGAAATCGAATTTGGCCGATGACGTCATTATGGAGTCATTTTGGAGTCAATTTTTATGACGTCATAGAAAATCTTTACAAATTATACCAAACTGGTAACTTTATTAAAAACGTGGACTAAGGGTTAATTTCGAACGGGGGAGTTTGAATTGATAACATAATTCACTTATGACAACATTGTGAGGTCATGGCTCAAGAATGAGTCATCGATTAAATCTTGGTCATCAGATTCAAACTCAGCTGTTCCATCATTAGTCTACAGACCGATATTTGGCCTGATTGGGATCAACTTTATGCGAAAGGACTTGATGTTTCGATAATTCCTGCTATAATCCGCTAACCGTCAAGAATTTTAAAATTTTAATCTGGGAACCACTGCAGAGTTATTCTCTTTCTGCAATGTATAGTCTTATGGGGTTTCCAACTATACCAGGAAGCCGGTACCGTGCAGGCGTTCCTAAAAAAAACACCTAAAAGCCAATTTGGGGGACGTTTGAGACCTCAACTGACCTAAAATCATACAACCCCTACCCCTTAATATATCTTTTAAGGATATCAATTTGTCCATATGCTAAAGGGCTTTTCAGAAAAGGTAAGAAAAAAACTTCCCCCCAAAGCTTAATATATATATTTTAACCATTAGGACCCCAGATTCAAAGATGTGAATCATAACTCTTCAGAGCTTTTTTCAGCAGGAACTTTCGGATTTCTAATCTGAACTTACACTAAGCTGCCTCCTCAACAAACGCCAGTGAGTTAATGGTTTTTCGAGTCCTAATTTCGTTTCATGTCTAACAGGAGAAACACGGGCCAGTTATGGTGCAATTTGATTTGAGTTTTGTTTAATGATTTGGTCAGAAAGAAAATTTAGTTTGCGAGTTCCGTGGACTTCATAGTGCATCATCATCTCGGTGGGGTAGATTGACGCAAATAAACAATTGGCGTTCGGTACAATCGATTATCAAAAATTTTTCTCAGTTTTTGCAGCTCTTTCTTATCGGCTGACATTTCACTCCAGAAAATTATTTTAATTCAATTATTTCATCGAGAATTAATGAAAAATTTTTTTGTATTTTATAGAAATAAAAAACTTCCCAAACTGAATTTTTTAAGTTTTATAGCTCCGATATAAAAGAACTTCTCGTTGTTTATTTACGGGGCTCGGTGCCTATTGACAGATCCGGATATGGGAGCTGATGAAAAACTTTACCTGTGGTATATATTTGTTCTTCAAAATTACCATCAAAGTTAAAGTTTCATAATTCAGGCAACTTTGTAGACGGACATGAATTTTTGTATTATGCTTTTTTTTAGAAAATTTTGAGTTCGAATTAAAAACTTTAACCAAATTCGACAAATTATGAGAAATTTTATATGAAAAAAAAAAGTTCCGGACATTACGAAAAAATGCCTTTCAAATCAACCGGAAAAATACACCTTCAAAATGGCCCTTCAACTTTTTGCGTAAGGTGACGCACATACTTTTTATCGCTCTTTGCAAAAATCATTATGACATGGTTGTGATTTTTGGTCAAAATTTTTTCCCATAAATTTTTCTCATTCGTTGCTCAAAGATTTTTTCAACACTTATTTTTCTGGAATCACCAAGCTGGAAAAGTATTGAGAATGCCACCTTTCAGTTTATTCAATATCGGCCTTGTTTTGTTTCTTCGCTCTTGTTTATACTCTGAATATTATTTTGCAAACCGAAACTACGGTTTGGCAGAAAATCCTTTATTACGCCCTTCTTTATCACAGATTAAAAAAAAATTTATCACCACGAAACTTGCCAAATTGATAAGTCGAGTCATCCACCGCTTGTGCACCGTTTAAAATTTCAGTTTTTTAGTCTTTTTTCAAAATTTTCGATTTTGACGTAGAAATTCGTATAAAACAAATTAAATAAATTTTCAACGGTGGATGGTCGGTCTTAACGGTACCTAATTAGTTAAAAATAAATTTTACCTTAATTTATACACCTAAATAGCAAACGCGCGGTTTTAAAGTGTTTTTTTAAAAGACGATTCATAAAGTAAAATAATTGAACTGAAAAAACAGATCATACGAAGTAAGCTTAAAAGCGGCAAGTTTCGTTAGAAAAGTTTTTATCCGAAAATTTTGAAGTGGCAAAAAGTTTCCCATCAAGAGAAAAAAAAATGGAAAGTGCAAATCTGTCAAATAGCACCGAGGCCCTTAAGCTTGTTACACCTATAAACTAATTTTCGATGAAAAACAATTTAAAATATTTTTTTCACAGCATGTGTTTTTTTACTTGCGAAATGAAAATTGTCATTAGGTAATTACGGCGAATAAAAAATGGTAACTAGGTGAATTGAATTTTCAAACCCTTGAAATCGGCTATAGCTTGGCTTTCAAAATAAAATCCACCTAGTTACCATTTTGATTGGCCGTTAAACCTAAATGACATTTTTCATTTCGCAAGTGAAAAAAACACATACAGGTGTAAGATTTTTCCCTTCTTTTTTCCAAACTGGTTACACTTGATTTTCGCCGTTTTGATTGGTTGTCAGAAGAGTTTTCTCAGATTCAACCAATCAAAACGGCGGAAATCAAGTGTAACCAGTTTGGAAAAAATAAGGGAAAAAATCTTACACCCGTACTATACCTGAAGATAGTTTTTATTCGGACGTTTCGGCTAAACAGCCATTATCAGTGTGAGAGATTTGGATGAACAGAGGATCGAAAGTTGAATTTTTTTGAGCGCGAAATCGAATTTCAATATTTAGCGTAATTTCTATTTGAAAATTGGAAGATGCATTTTCGCGAAACTAAGTGATCGGCCTCAGATGAAGTTACTTAGTTATAAGCTCGATCATGTAATAGATGCGGAACCTGTATATTTGAAGACGGTTTCCTAAGTGTTATAAGCAATCCTTCGAATGTTTTCCGAAAGGTTTGCAAATGTAGATTTTTTTCTACAATTGGAAAGTGACATTCGAAAAACTTTCGTTGGATAGACTTTGGTGCATTGCCTCAAGCGTCCGAAAATTTACTCAATTTTAGAAATGGAGTTTCACCGAAAAGTTACGAAAATTCCGACACTTGTGGGCGAACTCTACAGGTTCAATAACACTACATCTACCCCGGAGCATCAATCTAAAGATATAGCCTTAAAAATACAAAAAATATTTTTTCTAAAGAACCCATACCCCCTTAACCCTCCGAGGCATATAGCCTTTTGAAAGGCTTAAAGCCACTTTAAATCAGCCAAAAATGATGGAAAAATGATCGCAGAAACTTCTCCTTATAATACATTTTAAATTCAACAATGTGAATCTAAATCTTCTGGACATATCTGGAGCAAAAACATTTTTATCTAAGTGAATTTCAAAATATCTTATTTTGATATAAGTTATATAAAATGATATGTTTTGAAAAAATATATAATTTTGAAAATCATGCCAGAGTGGTACTTTTATACCATATTTGCCTTAATATTGTAATAATAATCAATTAATTTTCATTAAATCGAGAAAACTAACAATTTTTTCTTCTAAAAAACGTGATTTTTTCATGAATATTTTGACTTATTAAAAATATTTTTTGATTCCCAACAGATATAGTCAATCCAGACAGTAATGAGTAAAACAGAGCACTGCGCAGTTATTCAGATAAACATACATTTCCTGGAGCCTACCACGAGGTTAGTATCACGTGGTTAAATATTAACCTTGCTTTTCACAACGTTTTTTCTAGAATTAAACATAAAATTTCTAGAATATGAAATTTTTTTTTTCGAAAATTTAACTTTCAACTTGATTATTAAGGTAAAGTGAAGGTTGATCTAATAAGGATTCTGTAAAAACGCTAAAAAAATAACCTCCTGAAAGGCTATTATGCCTTGGCGGAACTTTTTTGTATATGCTTCGGAGGGCTAAATCAAAAAATTTCAGAGCTTAAAACTAAAAAAATGTCCACCTTCACAATCGAAGTTAGACGAAATGAAGAACTAAAAAATACCGAATACACTAATTACACTGTTAGCCTTCCGTTCACTAGCTTTCGATGCTCAGTTATTGCCAGTAAAATTAAAAGAATTTTGCGACAGTAACCCCTTACTATTAATAAATGTGGGTTTTTCCACAATAATCTTACTCACATAATATCACCTCGACTTAAACCGAAAAATCATACTATCTCAATAATGACCAAATTTACGATTATTTATGTCCCTGTGAGGCCACTTACATAGGTGAAACTCAACAACTGTTACACGAACGTATTATACAACATCGATCGTAATAAAGACGGAGTTTTTACCATATTCATATCAAAAACATGTCCAAAATATATCGAAAATTTGAAACTGAATATACGCGTTGAACCAGACAATGCACCAAAGTCTATCCAACGAAAGTTTTTCGAAACTCACTTTTCAATTGTAGAAAAAATCTACATTTTCAAAGCTTTCGAAAACATTCGAAGGATTTGCTTATAACACTTAGGAAACCGTCTTCAAATATTACAGGTTCCGCATAAATGCTTATCATTTTTATGGATCTGTATAATTCCAGACGATCTATTACATGATCGAGCTATAACTTAGTACTTCATCTGAGGCTCGATCACTTAGTTTCGCGAAAATGCACCTTTCAATTTTAAAATATGAAATTACGCTAAATATTGAATTCGATTTTCGCGCTTCAAAAAAATTCAACTTTCATCTCTGTTTCCAAATCTCTCACACTGATAATGGCTGTTTAGCCGAAACGTCGAATGAAAAACTATCTCAGATAGAAAAAATATTTATAATTTTTATGTCTCCGAAACCACTGTATATAAAAAAATTTAGTTCTGTTTTTGAGGCCTCCAACTTGCCGGATTACTTAAATTTGGTACCATAATATACTTTTCAAGCTACGTGCCACTACAAACCGTTTTCCGGAATTCATCAAAAAAAACATAAATTGTAAAACGGCTTTGTAGTACCATTTATCTTACAAAATCATAATATGGCCTATTATATGGCCCAAAATTTCAATAAAATCTTATGGTATCAGTTCCGATCTTCACAGACCCATTTACTTAGTAAAGGCTTAAAAACAGGCCTAATCTGAACCAAATTTTTACTGTCAAAGGTTTTCTATAGGGACAAGCTAATTTTTGAAGTTTTGTCCATATTTAAAAATTTCCATTCGTACATTTTTAAGGTGTCGTTTTTCCATATATACGCAGTCCTAATAAACACATTTGACAGAATATCAATTACGGAGCCTCCTGGTCGTTTTTTGCTAGATTTATAGCCAAAAATTTTCAATAATTCGGCGTCTGAAAACGACTCATCTCATTAAGTTTTTAGATAGCTCAAACTGAGCAGAACTATCCAGAGATAAATAGAATAAAAAAAATGGTGCAAATTAGACCATTGTTTCTAATTTTTTTTTAACAAAAACTGATAAAACAATTTCAGTAATCTCCGAAAAATATCAACATAATGGTCCGATTCGGACCAATCGTTTTATTTTATTATTCACTAAATATTTGTGCTCAGTTTGAACAATCTAATAATGTTATCGGATAAGTCGTTATCAAACGCCAAATTATTTAAAAATTTCGGCCAAAAATCTAGCAAAAAACGACCAGGAGTCTTCGTAATCGATATAAAATATTTCTGTTGAATATTGTTTTTTTAATAGTCTACAAAAACTCTAACAAAAGTCTACTGTATAAAAATAAAGAGGGTTTAAAAAAAATTGGATGTAACTCTTGATTCCGACGTTTTACTTCAGGAACGTCAGCGTAATTTACAGAAATGAATTTATCTAAAAATTTCAGTAAAATTTTAGCCTTTCCTTTCAAGTATCCTCCATGGCATCGAAATTGAAAGTCGGCGCCTTTCCAAAATGATAATTTTTAAAATAGTTTTGGCCAAAATGTACTCGTTGGAAATATAATCATCACATTTGATTTCTTCTAAAACTACTTTATCCGATAATAAATTAACAATCGGTAAAATATGGAATTTAATAGACATATCAATCATTTCAGACATCCAGAACTCAGCTAATGTACCCCATTTCGGCATTTTTATCGATCGTAAAAATTCTTAATAAATTTATTAATTAATTGAGATATTAATAAATAGACTTCAGTTCAAAATAGGAAATTTATTCTTGATTTCATTAAAAACGCAAACATTTCTTTTTAATTTTTTACCATCACATGCAAAGCACACGTTTAAAAAAACATTAAAAAGGGGTGCAGAAGTTATTTTCGACCACGGTCTCAAATTCGGTATTATTTTTCTTGTATCCGACCATCCAGCACACGAGAAATTGATTGCAAGCAAAAAAAGTTTATTACTATCGAATAACTAATTCTAGAATATCGGATTTGCTTGCAAAAATAACTAATTTATTCACAATTCTAGACATAGGATAGTCTCAAATTACGAAGAATAATAATCACAGAAAAAAATTACACTAAATAAAAGTATTTTAATATTATAATTGTTAAGATTTTTGCTTCTTTTTCAATATTTGAATTTTTAGCCTAATCAATGTAATAATAGCGCGCAGTAAATCTGCATAAAATAGTGATTGCGAGAATTCTGACAAAAATTATTATGATTTTTTCTGTTGAATATTTAGCTTAGAGATTCACGAAGATTATCTGAAAAAGAGAAAAAAATCGCATTCAACGTTCTTGAAAAATAGTCCGTTTTCTAAAGAATTTTACATTTTGCCTATATTTAACTATAGNTTCATTCATTTTTCATTTCTTCATTAACATAATCTTTATAAAAAAAATTTTATTTTCATCTCAACCAAATATTATTTTTTTCTTTACATTAAATCACAATCTTTTTTAAATTCTTTTCAACATTCTTTTTCTTTTTTTCTTTATTTTTTTCATTTTTCTACTATTTCATAATATTCATTATTTTAAATCACCATATAATATAATTTTAAATTTTTACCTTCCCATAAAAATTTTAAATTAAACTTCTTTTTATTTTTCTTCTTTATTCTACTTTTTCAAATTAATAAAAAAATCTTATCATATTTTCCCTAATTTAATTTTTTTTTAAATTTATTCTTTCTACATTCTTATAAAATCATCTTTTTTATTCCACTTATTTTATCACAATTAAATCTATTTATAAATCTCTCATTTTTATCTTTTTACTTTCATCTTTATTTCTATCTTCTATCTACCATCTTTTTATCAACTCCCTATTTTTATTTATCTATAAATACACTATTTTTAACTTTAATTCATTTATCTTTAAATTATAACCAATTTATCAAAATCAATTTTAATATTTTTTAATAAATAAAACTTTTTTTCCATTTATTTTAATCTTTTTACTCTTTTTTTTAATCATTTTTCATACCTTATTATTCTCACATTTTACTTTCAAATTATTTTATATTTCTTTACAAATTTCCCATTTTTTTATCTACAATTTCTTTATATTTTTTATCATAACTAAAATTTATTATTGCAAAACTATTCCAATATTTCCTTCTATTTTATTTACTCATTAAATTTTTAAAAATTTACTTATTAATAATTTTTTTAACTTAATTTTTTAAATTCATTTTTTATATTAAACTAACATTTATATAATCTTTTCTTTATTTTATTTTCCAACAATCAATCTTCATATTTTTTTTTTTTACTTTCAACTTTTTTTATAAATATTTTTCTCATTTTTATCCATACTTTTAAATATTCTTTCTTCTATATAATTTTCATCACAACTATTTCTATTACTTTTAATTTTTTAATTATCATAAATTTATATTTTTTTTTATTTTTTACCTTTTTCTTAAAAATCATTTTTTAATTCATTTTATTAACATTTAATATATTTTTTTTTCCTTAAAATCAAATAAATTCATATATAATTCAATTTTTAATTCCTATTCTAAATTCTTATCTTACTACCCTTCCTAAATATATATTCTTAATTTTTTTTTTTATTTACCAATTTAGATTTATTCCCATTTCGTCCCTTTTTATATTTTTTAAATCCTTAATATTTTAATTTTTTTATCTTAAAAATCTTCCTCCTATCCCTTTTTTATTCAATAAATTTACATATTCAATTTATTCAATAATTATTTTTTTTATTTTTTAATAAAAAAAAATATAATTTTTTTCAATATAAAACATATTCTATAAAATTTATTAATATTTAATTAATTTACTAAATACATAAATATCACCATTTCTCTCCATAATAGTAATTAAATATCTTATTTATTATATGTCTCACATTATTTAAACTTAATTATTCTTATCAATATTTTATAATCAAAATGATTTATATAATTATTTCAAATTTTACTTATATATATTATAAATTATTAATATTAAATTAAATTTTTACAAAATCTTTTCACAATTATAAATATTTTATTTCCTTCATAAACTAACACCAATTTTTCAAAATTAAATTAAATTTATAATAATATAAAAACAACATAATTAAAAAAATTATTCCTTATTATCAAATATAATATAATTTTAAAATATTTTTCAATATAACTT
The DNA here is from genome assembly GCA_004367855.1 of Oikopleura vanhoeffeni. Taxonomy (NCBI): domain Eukaryota; kingdom Metazoa; phylum Chordata; class Appendicularia; order Copelata; family Oikopleuridae; genus Oikopleura; species Oikopleura vanhoeffeni. The sequence continues at coordinate 375,874 of SCLH01000169.1, forward strand.
TTATATTAATAATTTATTTAAATTTTTAATTATTCACAAAATTTTCAAAATTATACATAAATGACCATTTACTAATAAAAAAATATAATTACATTTTTACTTTCATAATTTACAAAAATATTTATAATTATTATTATCAATATATTTTATCAACCTAATTCCAATTTTTAAAAATTATTTTAACCTCATTTCTTTATTTCTAATCCTTATACACCATTCAATTTTACTATCTTTTCTCTTCTATAATTAACATTACAATATACACCCTTAGCTTATTATATTATTTCAATACTTTTATTTTTCAAAATCTTTTTTTCACCATTTTTAATTCTAACTCCAATTTTTATATCTTTTTAATATGATATCTAAACTTTCATTCATATCCCTCTAACTTCCTTTTTCTTAACTATTTTATTTTTCTTTCTTTATTACATTCCAATCCTCACACTCCTAATACCCCTCCTATCCAACTCATAATTTCCTCTTTTCATCCCTCACATCCTATTATTAATTCAACTTTTTTAAATTGTATATAATATTCTCTTTTTTTAAAACAACTATAATTAAAAAACCTTTATATTCTTTTCTTAACTATACCTTAATTAAAAATTAATAATATTTTAATTTAAAAAAATATTACTCTTTTACTTTGTCTTTAATCTTTTATTTAAAAAAACTAATAACTTTCTTTTTTATTATTACTTCATACTTTTAATTACATTAATACAATATCATTCATTTTTTATTTCATTTTCATCAAAAACAAAAAAATCAATATTTCATTTTCTTCATTTCTCATAACAAATTTCAATATATAATTTTTTTTTTTCCAAATACTTTCTTAATTATTCATTTTATTTTAAATCTACATACATTCTCTAACTTCGTTTTAATTCAAAAAAAATTACAAAAATTAATTTTCATTTCAATTTTTTCAATTATTATTCTCATTTCAAATTTTTCATTCTTTTTTTCTTAATAAAAATTTTTTTTTTCTTTATATTTAATTTTTTTTATTCTTTAATAATTCTACACAAAATACTAATTTTTTTTTTTTTTCTTTTAATTTCTATTTTCAAATACTTAAAAAATTCAAATTTTCTAAAAATTTAATTACCTAATAAAAATTTTTATCAACAATTAAATCTTTCTTATTCATAAATTAATTTACAATTATTTTAATTCTTCCCTAATAAATTATTATTCTTAAAATTTAAATAAATTTTTCAACTTATTATATTTCAATTTAATTTTATATTTTATTAATTTATAATATAATTTTTTTTTTAAAAATTCTTTATTTTCATTTTAATTTCTTTTTTTAATATATTACTTTTAATTATTTTCTACATTTGTTTTTCTTTTTCACTAACTCAAAATTAAATCTCTTTTTTAATTTTTTATTTTTACATTTAACATTTTAAAAATCTTTTTTTTTTCCCAATTAAATATTACCTTTTATAATAACACCTTCTTATCTTTAATAATCTTTTTTATTTTTATATAATTTTTTAACGTTTACAGTTCTAATAAAAATTTCATTCCTTTTAATTTCATCTTCATTTTCCATTTTTCCTAATTCTTTTTATCCCAATCATCAATATTTTTTCATAATCATTACTTTATTTTTACATCTTCACAAATTCAATATAAACTTTTCTCAAAATTTCTATTTTATATATTTTTTTTCTCTTTCATTACCTTAATATTAATAATTCTAACATTTTTAAAAACATTCTATTTTAAATATCAAATAATTATATATATTTTTTCCTCTCACCCATATACATAAATTAAACTTTTTTTACTTAAAAATAATATTTTTTACTTTTTTTCAAAATAAATTATTTCATTTTAATTAAATCTTTTTTCATAAAAACATTCATTTCAATTTTTAAAATTTTATTATTTTTTCATTTAATTTTTTATTTTACTTTTTACTTTTTTATAAATAAATTATTCACATTTATTTCTTTCTTTTTTTTTCAACCAAACTTTTATATTTTATTTATATTCACATACATTAATTTTCTCCTTTCTTTATCTTTTTTATTTACATTACTTTTTTTTCTCATATATTTTCAAAATTCTTAAAAATTATTTTTTTCACACTTTATCTCTTCTCCTAATTTTTTTTGCTAACTTTCAAATCTCAATTAACTTTTCATATAACTTTATTAATTTTTTTTTCATCTATCTTTTAAATATTTTTACATTTTTTTCATATTATTATACAATTAAATTTAAAAAAATATTAAACATTTATTTTTTTATTTTTTTATCTTCAATAAAATTTTCCATTCTACTATCAAACTTTTATTTTAATTTCTTAACTAATAATTATCTTTTTAAAATTAAAAAACAACTTTTCACTTTTATATCCATTTCCACTCAACTCTTACTAAATATTTTTTTTTAAATTAATATATTAATAAACTTCATACATTTTCTTTTTTTTAGTTCTCTACAAATATTCCTTTTTTTATTTTTCTTATTAAAAAATTTCCTTTATATTAAATTTTTTCCATTAAAATTTCAAAATTTATATAAAAACACTTTTTTTTATTTATACAAATTTACCTTCATTTCTTTTTTTAATATTAAAAAATTTTCTTACTATTAAATAAATTTCTCCTATTACACCACAATTTTATTTTAATTTTTTTTACCATCATAAAATTTTTTTAAATATTTATTTTCAAATTTTCACTTATCTTATTTTTTACACCTTTTATTTTTAAAAATTTCATCTTATATTTTTATAAATTTTTAAAATTCTTCTACAACATCATTATTTTACATACTTATATTTAATATATACAAAATATTTTAATATTTTTTTCCTTTATTTTTTTATTATATTTCAAAAAACACTAATAAAATTTTTTACATTTATTTTTCTTTTTAAAATTTCAAAAACTAATCATAAAAATTTTTTTAACAAAAATTCTTTTTAAAATTTCATAATTTCTTTATTTTTTTTTTTAAATTTTACTTTAATTAATAAAATAAATTTTCATACTAAATCTCTTTCCTTAAATATTTCAAAAATATTTTATAATTATATTTCAATTTATTCTTTTTTCATCATCTAACTATAATAATCACAAAAAATTAATCAACTAATTAATTTCTTAATTTTAATTTACTCCATTCTCCTATTCTATTTCACCCTTAAACCCTTCCTCATAACTTATCATATTCACAACCTTTCATTTTTTAAACAATCATTTTTAATTTTTCTATAAACATTTTTCATTTTTTTTTACAAAATTTCATTATTTAAATATTTAAATTTTTTTTATAAAAATTTTCATTTTTAATTTATTTTTTCTAATTTTACTTTTTAATTTAAATTTTTCTATTCATAAATTTTACTTTATTCATTTTCCTAAAAATTCCTACCTTTCTACCCTTAAAATCTCTTCCTTTTATTATATCTATATATTTTATAAATTTTACAAATTAATAATAATAAATTTCTATTTATATTATAAAATACATAAAAAATTATTTTTTTTCATAAAAATTTTTTTTCTTTTTCTTAACTTTCCTTCACTAGTCTTTCTTTTACTAATATTAATTTATTAAATATACTTTATTTTTTATTTTTTTAATCTTAACTTTTTTTCATCATATTTTTACACTCATTTTCCACTATCTTTAACACACTCTTTCATTTTATATTTTATATATCATCTTAATGTCTTATTTAATATTTTTTAAATAATTTCCATTTTATTTTACATTATATTTTTAAAAATTTAACCCTTCCACTACTATATCTTTTCTTTTTCATAAACATATAATATTCTTATTATTATTTAATAATTTTTATTTCCCAATTTAATTCTTATTATTTATTCTTCTTTAATATTTTCTGTAATTCTTTTATCTGTTTTTCTTATACATTATATATTTTTAATACAAATATTTTAATTTCCAATTATAATATTCCTTTTTTTATTTAAATGAAATTATTCTATTTTATAAAAATTATTTAAAAAATTAAAAACCATTTTATAATTAAACTAAATCTTTTTTTATATTACTTTATATCCCTATTCAACTTTTTTTTAATAATCCTTTCCTACTACTTAAAAACACACTATTTTTCCTAATCATTTCCTTTTATATTAACAAAATGTCAATATTTTATATCCTATTAATACAATTTAAATTAATAAAAATTACTTTTTTACTCATCTTTATTTCTTCCATTTTAATTTTTTAAATTTCTAAATTCATAAACCCATTTTTGCTCAAAATTTACTTTAAACACAATTTAAGAATTAAATTCTATTTTTTTAACTTTTTTTCTACAAATCTTACATTTTCTATCTTATCCCTTCCATTCAAATTTATTAAATAATAAATCCCTACAATTATTATAAATACCATAAGCTACAAATTTTCATTTAAGCCACTCTATTTTTCTATTAATATTACTCTAAAATTAATACAAACCTTTTAAAAATTTATGCATTCAACTTTGTGATTTTATTTTAAACATTAAAAATTTTTTTCAAAAATAATTTTTTAATTTTTTTTCTTTAAAAATATAATTATTTTTCAAAAACAATTAACCAGCTTTACTTTTACCTTCATTTTTTTTTATATTTTCTCCTACGTCTTTTTCTCACATTATTTCTTTCATTTTTTATTCTCTCTAGCTCTATTCTATTTTTAATATTCATTTTTAGTTAAATTTTTTTTATATTTACAAAACAAACTTTTTTCAACCCTTTACAAAACTCAAAATTTTCCTTTTCTTAATAGCCAAACACTACATTATTAGTAATATCATTTTATTTTTTTCAAAATAGTTATTAAATCACAACATTGTCATTTAGACTCTATGGCAACACTATTTGGCCTAAAATGCAAAATATAAAAATATTATTTGAATTTTTAAATTGACATTAGAAAATTTTGACCCCTGTAACAATCTCTTAAAATTCATGAGTTGGATAATTGTGTACATCAACTTTCAAATAATTTAATATATTTGAAAATTCTTGCGTTAAATTTCCATCATATACATGGTATATTACCTTCAATAAATGTCAATTTTTCAATTTTTAGACTTCTTTTGATTCATCTTTGATAAATTTGAACCCCAAAATTGCTCCATTGAATTTCACAATTGTTAAAAATAATTCTCGTTCATATACGTTAACTTGAATTTATATTCACTGGTTTCCGTATACCATATTACAATTTTTTCCATACTCTCGAAGCTTGTTGCTGTAAATCATTCCCTGATTAGTCCTATTAATATTTATATATTCTCATAAGCCATTTTCCCTTAAATCTGTAACCCAAGTGAATTTATTCTTGTCCATCTACCTGTTTTTTTTTTTTTTTCATTGGTAATTCTTCAGTCACCTTTAAGTGTCCATCGGCTTTTTTGTTTCTTTTGCTATTCTTAGTCACTAAAAAAAATTTATTTGTATTGGCTAATTAATTTACTTCAACCACAAATTTACAATTTTAATTTTATTCATTTTTTAATACTTAATGTGTAATAACTTATTTGTAGTTATATTTATTTAATCATTCAATTTCTTAAAAATAACAAACTTATTTCAGTTTGCAACAAATTATGTTATTTCTATATTTTTTTTTTAATTTTGATTGTGAATTTGGACAAAACTATATAAAATATTAATATTCTAGTTTAGTTTAACTATTTTAATATTCCCACTTTGATTTACAGGTTTATAAGCATTTTACAATACTTAATTTAATAATACCCTCTTATAGAATTTCATAATAAAAACAAATCCTGACAATTTGTACTAAAATATATAGAAGGCAAAACTTTGCTAAAACATTTTAAATTCCTTTAAAAAATATTATTATCAGTACAAAATATTTTCAAAATCTGTGCATTAATTGCTTAAAATGAAAACCGTTTTCTATCACGAAATTTTTGATTTTTTTGAAAAAAAATTCAAGTTTGATGATTGATAATTTTCAAAAAGCGATTTTTAATTTTCAAGCATAGCTGTCAATTTTTTAAAGATCTTCTTTGTCCTTATAGTTATTTTTCAAGGGCTACAGTAAATGTAACAATTTAAACCTAATTAACATAAAATTGAGCAACAAAAATGTTTCGCCTTTCCTACCTTGTACTAGAGGCCATAATATAATCAAAAGTTTATCTATCCTTTTCTCAACCTTTTTATAGATTTTGAAGATCAATACAGGTCAACCGAACATCTAGTCAAGTAACAGAAATCCACAATTATCCTTTTTTTAGTTTGATATTTGCATTTATTGATATGACTTTATGAGAACGTGAAACAAAAATTAGTCTATACGGGCAGAAACTGTTACAGAAAAAAAAGTATAATTGAACTATACAGTGAAAGCCATTTATTAAAATCTATAGCGATTTTATCTTTAAAATACAATCAGAACAAAATAATGAACTAATTTAGATTGAATCGCCTACATTTTAAAAAAATGGGCGATGTGAGGCCTCGTAAATCTACCAGGACGCTGAAATTGAATATGTGGAACGTCTGAGCCTGATTTAGTGAGGCTAATCGAACATTATTATGCACATTTTCTCATACAGGATTTCGTGATCTTTTTTACCTTGGACAATAGCCCGGAAAAAATTCTCCATAATGAACCTTTTAAAGTTTTTCTTGAAAATGTTTCAAAGCTATATTAATAAGCCAATTTTCAAAGTTGAATTCCAAATCTGGTGCTATTTTTGATCAAACAAATTTGAATTCAAAGCAACATATGTTTGTTAAGGGGTAGGTGTCGCTTTTGGTGCCTTTCAATCACGCCTCATAACAATTCTAGGGCAGTTGTGAAAAATCTGAGGATACTCGTTTGTAGATCTATCTTTCGTCTTACGATTACACATCTCAAACTCAAAATGTTACATCACACCACCAGGTGCTGAGTAATTCTAGAACACCCAACGTTTTTCAAAGTTATACTTCTATTAGGCCCAGAATACACAAGCGTCTGAAAATGTACACAGAGTACGGGAAAAGTGAGGTTACTAATATGTTTGGCCATTTTTTGAATTTTGCTCTTGTTTTTCTAAAATCTTTTGAACGCCGATTTTTACAATTTTTGTCTTCAAAGTGATACTACTCTTAGACGATGTTCAGAATAAGACCGTTTTCTCGACTCAGGTAGATAAATATAAGTGCCGTTAATATGTTGGCTCGGATTTTTGAATTTTATCCTAGAATTCTAGAAATATATGATAAGTGAACGGAAATGAAAATTTTGAAAAAAAGGTCGTCTGATCGAGACAAAAGTACAACCAAATTGCAGTTATCTAAAAATCTGCTTACAGCTACTCGAAATTTTGAACCAATCAGCGTCAAATTCGATAATTAGGTTTAACATTTTGGCTTAAAATAATTGAAATTTCTAGAATTCGATTAAGACATTTTGATAATTTAATGTCAGGATGTTTAGGCGGGTCATATTCACCAATAAAAAATGTTCATATCATGGTAGCATACCGGTTTATGCGGGTTAAAGCTAAAAAATATTCGAATTTTGGAAAATTCTAGATTTTGTTCTAGATTGTTTTGAAAAACATAATTGCCACCATGAGATTCCTTGGGTCAACTTTAGTCATAACCGATATTAATTTATCATAAATTAATTCTATAAAGGGTAAAAAAAACCGACACCTACCCCTTAAATAAACAAAAAAATCAATTTTGGAATTGTGAACAATTTTAATTTCAAAAAAAAACTAGTAAAATTATATAGATTAAGATTTGATACCAATAATTTTGAGTTGGGGATGGAATGTCTAAAAAAAAACATGTATAAAGATAAATGTCTAAAAATTAAATTTGAAGCAGAAAAATACGTTTTTCGAAGATGATTCATGTTACATGAAAATTAAAGGTTGTGAAATGTCTGAAACTGAATTTCGCTAAAATAAACGTCTTTTTTCTGTCTTCAAAATGTTTATCTTTAGACATTTTAATCTTTACATTTTAGTTTTAGACCAACCCAATAATTTAGTTTTAAAATATTTTGGGCGGTGGTGAATTTCTTACAGTTTTTATTTTTTTAACGTGTTTTTGTACAAAATGGTTAGCATGGTTTAAGGGGTACTCAACGGTTTTTAATTCAAGTTAGGGACATAATAAATGCACCAAATAGCCATCCTGAAGGCACAAAATGCATTTCTGCTCTTATCATAAAAAAAATTTCGAGATTTTTCTCAAATTTTCGAGTTTTTTCAGATTTTTTCTTTTTAACTTTTGGAAAAATACATAATCATACATTAACAAGTATTTACTGAGTTATTTCTGTTTTTCTGATCGCAAATAAAAACGTAAAAAAATACATAAACTCAATTTTAATGAAAATTTTAAAAATAAGTAAAAGTGAGGAGCACTTTTTACTTCAGTTTTGCAGTAGCTTCAATAATGTTCTAGAACTCCAAAAATTACTCCGGTTAAAACTAAAATGCAATTTAATATTAATAGGAGCAATATAAAAAAAAAAAATTCCACTGAATTTAGAAGACATCCGACTTATACTAAGTTTTAAAAAATTCTACCGATTGTTTTGGAAAATTGTTTCAATTTGAATTTTAGCGTTTTCATGATTCTAGAATATATCGGATCAAATTTTGACTGCGTAAGCAGATTTTTTATCAGTAGACCATCAGCTTTCATTTGGTGGTTTTTTCAACTTAATCAGATGATTTTTATTTTCTAGAAATTGAAAAATTGACATCCGGTCTAACTAAAATGCAATTTATATAAATAGGAGCATAAATCGAGAAAACGATTTCACCAAAAATGAACATGACAAGTTTCCCAACTAATGCTAATTAAAAAAAAGTACCGACGCGTATTTGAAGAAATTAGCTTTAAATTGTATCTCACAAAAAACGGTTTTTCATAATTCTAGAAAAGTCCGATAAATTAATAAAAAATTTTCTGTAATTATAGACCAAGTACAATTCATTATTCATACAAGATTTGATCAAATTCATCCAGCCGTTTTTGAGAAAAAAGGCATTAAAGACAAAATTAGTGTTCTAGATTCTCCCTCCACCTGCTGCTGTGGTGCTCAAAAAATATTTTTTTTACTTGCAATCGGGAGCAGAAACATAGATCTGCACATAAGTCTTTTCAGAATTTTCATAACTTGTTCTGTTTTATTCTGAGCGCTGATCTAAAAGTTCAAAAACCGTTTGAGTACCCCCTTAGGGTATGTGGTTCCTACATTTTCTGCAGTATTTCGTCAAAAAATGCCCAAATCAATTGTTTATTTTTGAACGCATAAAACAACCCGAATGACAACAAAAAAATTTGCGTTTTTTGGATTTTTTCTAAGTTTTGAGAAAATATGTTCAAAAATAACGTTTGTGTCAATTTGACGACTAAAATTCAATTATCGGGTTGACGAAAGCCAACGTTCTCTTCAGTGTTCCAGCTTTCTTTTGAGCCTACTTTGAAAAATCGAAGCACATTTTTTTTCGGAATTTTTTCACGAGACCTTGAAAATTCATATTTTGAGTTTGGGATCGAAATTGCAAAAAACGCCACTGTAAAGTTTATTTTTGTTTTGACCTAGCTTTTGCAAAATTCTGAGCTAATTTGCAATTTAACCTGGGGGAGATAGATTTTTCGAGGCGTAATGTCTGAAAAACGGTGGTTTTTTGCATTTCTAGAAAAACTATAGCACTTATCGACAAAAACGCTGTAAAGTTTTAAATAGTAATTATACAGGTTGTGTTAAAATTCAGGTTTTTTTCATAATAAAACTGGGAGGAAATAGATTTTCCGTTTTGCGTTATGTCTTCTTGTTTCGCTTATGTGTCACGGAGTGTAACCATACAAAAAGTTTTGGCACATTTTTGACGCAAGCTGAAGGCTAGTTCTACAAACTGGCTCATCCGAATTATATCTCGAAGCACTGTTGGTAATATTTTATCGAGAAAATGTAAATTAGGAACCACATACCTTAAGGGTATACGATCTGATTTGACATTTTCTAGGTGAAATATACTGAAAACTAACAGTTCATGAGAAAAACCGAAAATGCTAATTTGTAGATCTATCCTTAATCTTGGCGAAAAGTACATCACAAATTATTTTTACCATGTACACCAATAGGTACGTATCGTAACAAGGTGACGTTTTAAATTTCAAATCTATCTCCCCAGACGGTATATCAAATTGAGCTCAAATTTTCACAGATCACGTAACGGTAGTATTAAATTTCATCGAGCGCTTTTTTGATCCGGCAACTGAACAATTCTAGAACGCCAAATAACCGACGATTTTTAACAATTTCAGACTTCAAATCTATCTCCTCCGAGGATATGTTTGCAAAATAGCTCAAATTTTTATCAAGTATTCCTCAGAAAATTTTGAAGAGTTGATCGAGCGCTTTTTTTGAAATTTCGAGCTAGAACTCGAAATATGATTTTTTTGGTCATTTTCGAAAATTTCCGAAAAAAAAAGTGCTTCGATTTTTTCGAAAGTAGGCTCAAAATAAAGCCAGTGAAAACCTGATGAGAAAGTTGGCTTACGTCAAGTCGATATTTTGAAGTTTTTAGTGGTCAAATTCGAGCAAACGTTATTTTTTAACTTATCTTTTAAAAAATACTAGAAAAAATAGAAAAAAATGCGAAATTTCGAAAAAATTTTTTTTTGATGATTGGTTCTTAGTACACTTAATTATCACCCCGTATCATTTGGAGCATTTTTTAATACTCTAAGGCTTTATAAATCAGAGTCGTATACCCCTTAAGGATTGGGTGCATAGTTATCGACCACTCTCAAATCTTATTTTCTTGTATCCGACATCCAGACAGAGAATTGATTGCAAGCAAAAAAGTTTATACTATCGAATAACTAGTTCTAGAAATATCGGATTTGCTTGCAAAAACATTAATTTATTTAAAATTCTAGAATAGGATAGTCTCAAATTACGAGAATATAATACAGCAAAAAATAACTATAAATGAAGTATTTCATATTATAATTGTTAATATTTTGCCTTTTTCAAATTTTCAATTTTTTAGCCTGAATCAATGTAATATGGCGCGCAGTAGATCTGCATAAAATAGTGATGCGAGAAATCTGACAGAAATAATTAAAATTTTTTTGTGGATATTTAGCTTAGAAATTCACGAAGTATTTGAAAAAAGAAAAAAATCGCATGTAGCTTCGTGAGAAAAAAGTCCGTTTTCTTAAAAATTTTCATTTTTGCCTATTTAACTATAGCAAGAAATTTTCAAAATTAATTTTCGGCGAATTAAGATGATTTATAAAATATTTTCAGTTGCGATTGTACAGAATTTTTTCTGACAATAATATCGGCATATGTGATTTTTGGATACGTGGATTACGAAATAGATCAATGAGAGTAAAAGCAGCAATTAAGTTTTATGCATTTAACGGCTCATGTTAAAATATTTTTTCGAATTTATCACTTTTAAACATTTCAAGGTTTACGAACTACAATGTGCAATCGAAACATAGATGTCACTTAATTCTCACAAAATATAATCGAGTTTTAAAAAGGCTTGTTTCTCCCCGCAATGTGCAGGAAAAAATAAGCCCTTTTTAAAATTCAAATATCTTTTGTGAGAATGAGTGAACGTTTATTTTTCCAATTGTATATTGTAGTCCGTAACCTTGAAAATTCAAAAATTGATTCATTTTTAGAAATATTATCACATCAACCTTTAAATGCTTCAAATAATTGCTGCTTTTACTCTCCATTAAGCTATGGATAATAATTGGATATTTACGTATCCAAAAATCACATTATGCCGATATTATTGATCAGAAAAAAATTCTCGGCGAGTATAAGTTTTTGATAAGTCAATTAGAATACAATTAGAATTTTTAAAATCGATGAACCGTTTTCGAGAAATTCGATGCAACTGCTGACTTATCAAACTTATATCCTGCTCTCAATCTCATCAAAAAATATTATATAAATTTATCTTAATTCGCCGAAAATTAATTTTGAAATCGTTTACTATAGTTAAATATCCCCTTATCACCTTTTGGTAGAAATGCGTGCCATTGAGAATTTTCACTCCGCAGGTGTTGCTCGGAAAAGAATCTGTTAAAAAATAAGAGCGGCGAATGTAGGCGAAAATGTATAGATATGGATCGCTAGTTAAACGAGAATTGAAATCGAGAGTCATTCGCGTAGGTTTAAATGTGGAATTATCGTTCAGCCGCTGCGCCCTGTAAAATGTAAAATTCTTTAGAAACGGACTATTTTTCAAGAAAGTTTGGAATGCGATTTTTTCTCTTTTTCAGATATCTTGTGAATCTCTAAGCTAAATATTCAACAGAAAAAATCATAAATAATTTTTGTCAGAATTTCTCGCATCAACTATTTTAATGAGATTTTTTTAATTATTTCTGTCAGATTTCTCGCAATCACTATTGTTGAGGCAGATATTCCGGCCCGAAGTCGACTAGTAGCATGATCAGGGAATAGCATATATTTAGTCGGAACACTATTTTATGCAGATCTACTGCGCGCCATCATTACATTGATTCTAGGCTAAAAATTGAAATATCGAAAAAGGAGCAAAAATATTAACAATTATAATACTGAAATACTTTCATTTATAGTTTTTTTTGCTGTAATTATTATTCTTCGTAATTTGAGACTATCCTATGTCTAGAATTTTAAATAAATTGATTGTTTTTGCAAGCAAATCCGATATTCTAGAACTAGTTATTCGATAGTAATAAACTTTTTTTTGCTTGCAATCAATTTCTCGTGTGCTGGATGGTCGGATACAAGAAAAATAATACCGAATTTGAGACCGTGGTCGAAAATAACTACTGCACCCACAATCCCTTTAAGGGTATGGTGGTTCCTAATTTGACATTTTCTCGATAAAATATTAGCCAAACAGTGCTTCGAGGATATAATTCGGATGAGCCAGTTTGTAGAACTAGCCTTCAGCTTGCGTCAAAAATGTGCCAAAACTTTTTTGTATGGTTACACTCCGTGACACATAAGCGAAACAAGAAGACATAACGCAAAACGGAAAATCTATTTCCTCCCAGGTTTTATTATGAAAAAAACCTGAATTTTAACACAACCTGTATAATTACTATTTAAAACTTTACAGTGGCGTTTTTGTCGATAAGTGCTATAGTTTTTCTAGAAAATGCAAAAAACCACCGTTTTTCAGACATTACGCCTCGAAAAATCTATCTCCTCCCAGGTTAAATTTGCAAATTAGCTCANAAATGCATTTTGTGGCCTTCAGGATGGCTATTTGGTGCATTTATTATGTCCCTAACTTGAATTAAAAAACCGTTGAGTACCCCCTTAAACCATGCTAACCATTTTGTACAAAAAACACGTTTAAAAAAATTAAAAACTGTAAGATAAATTCACCACCGCCCAAAATATTTTAAAACTAAATTATTGGGTTGGGTCTATAACTAAAATGTCTAAAGATAAACATTTTGAAGGCAGAAAAAAGACGTTTAGTTTTAGCGAAATTCAGTTACAGACAATTCACAACCCTTTAATTTTCATGTAACATGAATCATCTTCGAAAAAACGTATTTTTTCTGCCTTCAAAATTTAATTTTTAGACATTTTAATCTTTATACATTTTTGTTTTTAGACATTCCATCCAAACCGAAATTATGGTAAATGTAATCTACAAGGTGTTAAGGTTTTACCCCTTCTTTTTCCAAACGGTTACATACTTGATGTACCGCGGCTTTGTTGTTGTCAGCAAGAGTTTCTTTTCAGATTCAATCGCAATCAAGAACGGCGAACATCAGTGTAACCAGTCATGAATAAAAAAAGCATGGCGAAAACCAGTCACACATCCAAAATTTGATTTTTTTTTGTTATTTAAGGGGGTAGGTGTCGGTTTTTTTGAGCCTTTATAGAATTCCAATTTTGACTAACCCTTAATAATCGGCTACTGTACCTAAAGCCCTGATCAGTGAATCTCATGGTGGCAAATTATTTTCTCATAAAACAAACTCTAGGAACAAAATCTAGAATTTTCAAATATTCGAATATTTTTAGCAACCCGTGTTGAGCACACACGATAATAGCTGACCCTGCATATGAGAAAGTCATCTAAAATATTGCAAAAACATCGTAGAATGTCTCCTTCGAATTACATTTACAAGAATTTTGCAAGGATTTTCAAAAAGTGAATTATTTCCTTTGTGTTTTGAAATTGTTCAAAATTTACGGAGTGGTGATTTTTGAGATTTTTTTCCAATCCGTTTACTCCAAAAAAATTAAATGCGACATTGCGTCAATAAAACATTGAATAGCCATTTTAGAAACGCTGTTTATTTGTCATGTTGACATCAAACAAAGACTTAATTGCTATACAGCAACATGACATATTTGTTTTTCAAAAGTGATATTCAAATTTCTCAATTTTAAGTATTTCACGAAAATAATCTTGTAATTATTTAAAAAAATTAATTCGCGCAAATTAAATACCTTGTCCACAGAATCACTTGATTAGTATATCGACCCAGAAACATAATATCAAAGTGTCATTATCGCCTTTTATGCTGAAAATCAACCATTTTTATGAAACATTGGTGATTTTCTTCATTCAAAATTTTAAACCACTATTCTAAAAAGTAATTTCTGATGATATACACTATATAATACATCCAGAAAAAACGATGAATAGGTCAAACCTTGCCTCATCCAGATACAAAATCGATTCTGTGACACACTGCTGGAGCGTATCACCTGTAATGCTGCTACCCTATGCGCTTTATCAGTAAATTCTTCAGAACTCAAAAATCAAAATTCTAGAATCTCAAATGCGATGCAAAATAAATTATCGTGACCACTTCCATGGCAAAAAAACATGACACTACTCTAACTACTTAGGCTCTCTGTATATCAGGCGCTGAACAGTCACCTATAAAAGGGACGGTGCCTTGGCGAAGTTTTCCAGTGCTCACACGGTTTAACCGCATAAAACCGGCGTATGCTCCATGATATGAACATTTTTATTGGTGAATATGCACCGCGCTAAAAACAATCCATGGACATTAAATTAATCCAAAATTCTTAAGCGAATCTAGAAATTTCAATTATTAAGTCCACATGTGTAACCCCTAAATATCGAATTTGACGCTGACTGTTAAAAATTCCGATTAGCGGTTAGCCGACTTTCTTGATAACTGCACTTTAGTTGTTCTTTGTCTCGATCAGACGACCTTTTTTTCAAACTTTTCAAATCCGGTTCACTTATAGTCATATTTCTAGAATTATAGGATAAAATTCAAAAATCCGAGCCAAACATATTAACGGCACTATATTTATCTACCTGAGTCGAAAAACGGTCTTATTCTGAACATCCGTCTA
>SCLH01000169.1:392279-428180 GCA_004367855.1 Oikopleura vanhoeffeni
ATTATATTATGGCCTCTAGTACAAGGTAGGAAAGGCGAAACTTTTGTTTGCTCAATTTTATTTTAATTATGTTTAAATTGTACATTTACTGTAGCCCTTGAAAAATAGTACTATAAGGACAAAGAAGATCTTTAAAAAATTGACAGCTATTGCTTGAAAATTAAAAATCGTTTTTGAAATTATCAATCATCAAACTTGAAATTTTTTTCGAAAAAATCAAAAATTTCGTGATAGAAAACGGGTTTTCATTTTCAAGCAATAGCTGACAGATTTTGCAAAATATTTTGTACTGATAATAATATTTTTTAAAGGCGCAATTTAAAATGTTTTTAGCAAAGTTTTGCCGTTCCTACCTATCTTTAGTACAACTTTTGTCGGATTTGTTTTTTATATGACATCTCATAAGAGGGTATTATTCAATTTTACGTATTGTAACTGCTTATAGACCTGTAAATACAGTGGGAATTCTCAAATAGTTACCTTTCACCTCAAATAGTACGCTTTATATCTTGTCCATTCACTCAAATTAAAAAAAATATGCAACATAACTTTGTGCAAACCTGCAAAACGTTTTGTTACTCTTTTACGAAGATTGAATGATTAATAAATCGAAAACTCATCATATAAGTTATTACTACATTACGTATTAAAAAATGCAATAAATTAAAATTCGTAAATTGTGCTTGACGTTAATGTGCTCTCGGCAATCAGATAATCTTTTTCCGTGACTAAGCCATCGCAACAAGAAAACAAAGCGATGGACATTAAAGGCCTGACCGCAGATTACCCTGAAACTATAAAAAATCACAGGTAGAGTCGGACGAAGTACCTTCACTTGGGACCCGATTTCAGGAAAATGGCTTTGAGAATCTTAAATATTTCTAGGACTCTCAAAAGAAAGAATCTCATCATAAGTGCCGATGTCTGACCACTGGTCTACTGGTATACCGGGAAACCAGTCGAATCCTAAATTCCGGTTCACTGTATATGACACGAGAATTATTTTTAACCCTTGTGAAATTTCCTGGAGAATTTTTTGGGGTCAAATTTTATCAGATGACATCAAAAGGTCAAATTGCAAAAATGACCTTTATTGGGTAATATCACCTGTATATTGATGGAAATTTCAACGCGATTTCAAATATATTAAAATTATTTGACAGTTGATGTCACCACCTTCCACTCGTGAATTTTTCAGAGAATTGTTATCGGGGTCAAATTTTCTAATGTCCTTTAAAAAAATTCTCAATTTTTATATTTTGCTCTTTAGGCCCTAGTGTTGCCTAGAGTCTATGACATGTTTGGTGATTTAATAACTATTTTGGATAAAATAATCAATGCTCTCCTAATAGTATGATTCTATTTTTTCAAAAATAAAATAAGAGGTGCCACATAAAAAAAAGTTCGCATCTAAAACAAATCAGAAGTTCATGTGCCGTTTACTCACATGCGGACATATCGATTACGATGCCCGAGTTCAAATAAAATCGTTTTTTCTATTCAGGTGAAGAACTCTTTTTGGTGAAAAAAAGGCGTGATGGTTACGTAATTTTCATTCAAATCATAACCTATCCTGCTCATCTGTACTTTAATTGGTCCGATCGAGTGTGTAGGTTGTAAGTTTACTTTGGCTTAATTCAATATTATACACAGTTATGTTATCATCACGCGATTCTTGTCCATAAATGGGGTTTTACCAGAATAAAAAAAAAAATTTTATATGAACTCGGAATCAATATAATTAAGTGATAAAACACTTCTATGTGTAGTTGTCCGTTGGCTGGTTGGTGTAACAATATATTTGCAATTATCTTATGATAATAAATATCATGAAGAGAGAATTGACCTAAAACTTTCGTTTACCTCATAGACTACGAGTTGTCTTCTTAGGTGCAATTACCAATGATGCTTGTGACGATTGCTTGCAATTATTTTACAAATAAAACTATCAAAATATTAAGAATATAAACATTTATTTTAACGAACATTAAGAAAATAATAAAGTGTTTTTGTATAAAAGTAAAGTTTTGAATATAAAAATTGTCATATCTTTCTTACTGGGAAAATACAACCGTATTTGTCTATCAGGACATGTTCAATTATATAAATAGTCTGATTTTTAAGATGCCTCAAATTTGTGCGCGAGATACTGTACTTAATGAATTGATTTCATGAATGCGATTTTTGAGAAACTGATTATTTGCGGACAATCGTGTAATATGACTCCCTAGTGGAGTTAAATTTTGTTTTTTACAGTTACTTTTTAAGTTCACTCCTACATTTTTTTAGAAGCCGATAATTTCCTGTTAATCCAAAAAAACGGCCGTAGCTTGAAAATTATATCATGACGAAAAATCTCAGAAATATCATATGTGAAAGCTGGTTAAAAGCTATCTCGCGCACAAACTTGAGGCATCTTAAAAATGAATCAAAGGGTTTTAAATACAGTTTGTAAGAAAAATAATTTTTTATTGTGGTAAGAGATCGTCATCATCAAAATCGCCAAAGTCATCTTGAATTCGTTTACCACTCGATGTTTTCGGACGTTCTGCAGGCGCTCCGAGCGTGTCCTACAAGTATAATACGTTTAAATCCTATCTAAAAATTCGCGCTGGCAACATAAAAATCATGACCAAAAATTAAATTGTTCAAAATTTAACTCACATTGTATTCGGTATCTGGTTCTTTTCGCTCGTACATTATTTCTTCTCTAGAATTTATTGAACCGCTTGATTTTGCGCTACTTAAATCCCGGTTGCTTTTCCCAGATTGAGCTCGCCCAGATCCGACTCTGTCTCGGTTACTTATAGATGAGCTTCGAGTTTTGCTGGCACTTCGTCGAGCTCGATCCCGGCGTCTCCGATCAGCTTAATTTTTGATGTTAAAATTTAAAAACTTGCAATTGTGAATAAAATATACAGCCGAGTTGGGGTGTTACGTAGATTCATATCCACTATAGGATATGCGTAGACGGATGGAAGCGACTGTATTTAGCTTGGCTGTTTAAAACATAATTATCAGAAAATATTTGTTTATATCAAAAGTTTCGAAATTTATAGCTGCGTATAATAACTTGCAGTTGAACGTCGTTAACTTTCAGTTTTCCAGTAAACGAAAAACAGATTATGACGATCCATACTATGATTTGTTAGCAATTTAAAAATGAAATTTTTATTCTGCTAAAGATAATTTTACCATATTTAATGGCGATGATTGCCTTTGCATCTAACATTTCATAAAAAACTGAAAAATAACTTTCGTGTGTCTAAACTAGACCGTTACGGTACAGTAGAGTGTATTTAAACGGACAGGTTTTATGAGTAGATTTGTGTTTAAAAGTCTTGCAAGCGTGCATTTAAAGATGCAGTTATGGGATGCAAACTGTCCGTCACGTTTTAACGGATAATTTGAATGATCCAAATGCCCGTTTAAACGCACGCTTGCAGGACTTTTTAAGCAAAATCCACTCGTAAAACCTGTCCGTTTAAGTACACTCTACTGTAACGGCGTTACCTATCGAGGCCAAAATCGAGGCGAAGGGGGGAATCAAAAATGGTGGTGTCGAAAATTTGGCAAGATTTTTTTCAAAATTTTCAAATGATCGGAAATGACCTTATATGGCTTTAGGCTGACAGGTCTCCGATTACTCCTAAAAAATGCTCAAAATTCACCGTTTTTTTATTTCTGACTCAAAGCCGAAACTATGTCAGAATCATCCGAAAATCTCCGTCGTCAAATTTCGATTTTGAAGGCATTTTAAGTTCACAGGTTTCGATTTTTACGTGGTTTTGGCTCCACAAAGTTTTATTTTGGCCTATTTAGGCCCCAAAAAGTTAAAATTTCGAAGTGCCATAACTTATGGGCCATAAGCCAATTTTTTACTCCAAATTATTTAAGGAACACGATAGTAGTACCTAAAATTTATAGTTTTCGACTTAATTTTCGTCGAATTCGATAGGTAACAGTCTAGTCTAAATAATCAAAAAAAAATGTTAATAAATTAATATGGTTCATGAAATTATTTTTCAGTCAAAAATATAATATAAATTAATTCTAAAGAAAATTTATTTTTAAGGGTGTCGTTTGTTTACTAGTATAAAAAAATATATATATAAAAAAATGAGAGACAATATTCTACCACATTTATGTAATCTTTCAATAAAATTCTGAATCAGATCTCTGTTTTATGTTCAAACCAGATGATATAATGTACTTTTCAACGTAACCTTAAATTTTGATCTTTATATTTATATAATTATTCTTTAAAGAATAATTATAATGTTTTTTCGGGCTTCATTTTATCGTAGCGTGTGTAATGGCGGGGGCATTTTTAGGTTGGAATTTTCTTTTATTCATTACTTTAGTAATTCACCTGAAGTACTAGCTGAACCGATTCGATCATCTCTAATTTCTCTTTCTTTCAGCATTTTATCGAGTTTTTTAAGTTTTATTTGATATTCTTTCAACTCTTTTTCCATGTTCATATCAGTACACAGCCTGACTAAGTATTGCAGTACCTCTCGGGATTCCGGAAATTTTTGATGCGTTTGGCGATATTTATCAAGGGCTTGATGAAAGTTTCCTGAAAAATAAAGTCAGAAAAAAATTAATATAATTTCTAACAATTTAAATTTTATTTTTCAAATTTATAATTATTGCTAGAGAGCAAAATTTGAGCAGTTTAAAGTGAAAAATTTACAACGAAATTAATTTCTCGGGTAATTCGATATCAGGGGAACGAAAATGACACTTTTATCAGATGCCCACAAGTGGTCATAAAAAGAAAATTTCAAAAATCTTATAAATGTTTCAAAATATATAATTTACATTAAAATTTGGTACTAGTTTTTAGCTATTGTAAGTTACAATTTGTAACCTTCATTTATTCTGTAAATGTACAAACACAAAAATTTTAATAAATACAATAACAAAAAAAAATATTTTTTTAAATGACCACAAGTGCCGCTAGAGAAAATTTTAAAACCTTAGAACTTTTTTAAAACTATATAATTTACAACGAACTTTGGGTAAATCGATATGAGGGAAACGAATATGACAATTGAAATTGTTAAAGATGATCACAAGTGCTGCTAGAGAGCAAAATTTTAACAAATAAATGGTTATAAAAATGATCTGTTGTTTTTCCTATTTTCACCTATTTTTCTTAAACATGACGCATTCATAAGATGCCATTTTACTTCATTCGGTTCTATTATCGAGGCTCTATTAAAATAATTTGCGGCTTTTTCTGGAAATTGCGATTCAATATAATAACTGGCCAACCACTCAATAACTTGAATATCTCCTGGGAAAATTTTATACGAATCGTAATGATGCTGAAAAGCAGCAGATTTGTCTCCCTCTAAATCGTACATGTTTCCCAATTCTTGAAGTAATCGGGGATCGGATTGGGATACGGATAAAGCTTGTTGTAACCATTCTACAGCAGAACTCCCATCTTCAAGTAATCGATGCACATCAGCAATCTAAATTTCGATAGAATTTTTGTGCGAACGTTTCGAAAAAATTGAACCAACTTTACAAAATTGAAATCTCCAGTGGCCTAACCCTAAATATAGCTAAAAAGCGCATCACTAGGTCTTTACTTTCGCGATAGTAGTTGAACTTATTGGTCAAACGCGAACACCAAAGTTGAGGTTAAAAGTAAAGGTTACAAATATAAGGATGTTCCCTAACTGATAAAACTTTTTGTGGTCGGTATTCGTACCAGTTAGGGAGAGAGGACTACACAATATGTCTAGAATGCGCAGCGAGAAAAATGTTTAACTTCTAAATGAAAACGGAAAGTTAAAGTTTGGCCCAAATTGGAATAAGATTCCCCACTAGGTGGAACCGAATAATTTTTTCAATGTTGTTTTCGTTTTTATTGAGGTCGATTTACCATAGAGTGAAAGTTTCGAAAAAAATGAAGAAGGTTAACCTTTAAAGGTAGTTTTTTTTAGGTCACCCCACCCTAGGTGGTTTTTTGACCCCAAAATGACTCATAATGACGTCATTGAAAAAAAATCTGATATCAGATTCGAACTCTTTGTACTCGTATTAGTTTATAGACCGAATTTTGGCCTGATTGAAACAACTTTGAAAATTGGACCGACCGGAAATCCGCCATTACCGGTCAACCGGTCTGAAATTCACAAAAACAATCTCGGAATTAAATTCTCGATCTGCCAATATATAGTCTTATGGGGTTTCAAAATACGAGAAAGCAGTCATTTGTGCCTAGTTCCTAAAAAACCACCCTAGTCATGACGATTACGGGAAAACCATAGGCGATACCGAGAAACGGTTTTTTGCATTCAACTGCCAACGATAAAAGCTCAATGGAGAAATTTTATGAAGTTGATTTAACATCCGGTTCACCGGATATAAACCGGAACTTAATTTTCTGTAGGTTCAAATCTCAGTGGGCCCAAAAATTTTTTTTCCTAAAATCAGCCGGAAATTTAATTTTTTGCACAATTGTCTTTTAAACAAAAATTGTAACATGTGATAGCCCTCGGCAGGGCCCGCCGGGAGGCAATACTTTTTGAAATGCAATTCACGGACAAAATTGTATTGTAAAAATCAGTTTCAAACATTTTTTTAATCAAAAAGTTTCGGCATGCCCTAAGTGTACACAATACTATACTGAAATAGCCCACAGTACATCAAAAGTGTACATTTCTGTGAATGTTCCGATATTCTCCCTGTAATGTCTCGCTAACACCTATTTCGTGCTCTAATAAATGAGAAAATGTAAAAATACGCTAATTTGTCAGCTGAAAATATTCGAAAATTGCAAAACAGCGTTTTTGGACAGTTCACAAATTAGTTAAAATTGTTCAGACACTAATTCAGATACCAATGCAATCTTATTATTTCATTTTTTAATATTTAAAAATGACTCCGAAGAAAAACACATATCAAAAACAATATCAAAAAAGGGGTTAAATTTCCCAGCGCCAAAAAAACTACATATTTTGATGTTGGAGTCTCCTGGGCGGCATATTAAGAGGTTTATTTTTAACCAGATCGATAATTATAGCTCATTTATTTTATTCATTTATTTCATTTACTTCGAAATTTTATAAAATTGCGGCAAAGATAAAACCAAATTTGAAATTCTTATCGGGTTTATTCCATAATTTGGACTTGGGAGTGTGTGTATGCCAAAAAGTTGTTGCGAACATTTTCCTTGAAAAACAGCCAGGTAAGTATATTTCCATGTCCAAGCTTCTCGTTTAAGATGCATAAAACTGTAATTTGATCTTTGCGCGGTGTCATATAACAAAAACATTACTGCCAACATTTTCTGTTCAAAATACTACCAGATTAGTATAATTTTCAAGTCCACAGATTCCATATTTAGAGAATACGAAAAGTGTAATTGAACCCTTTAAGGGTGTCATATGACAAAAATTTACGGCCAACAGTTTTCTCTTAAAAAACTCCCACAGATTAGTATATTTTCAGGTCCAAGGTTCCTAAATTAAGAAGATCACAAAGTGTAATTTGACCCCTTTAAGGGTGTCATGTGACAAAAATTTTGCTGCCAAACATTTTCTCTTGAAAAAACTACACAGGTGAATATATTTTCAGGTTCATAGGTTCTCTATATTAAGAGATACAAAAGTGTAATTGGACCCCTTTTAGGTGTCATATGACCAAAATTTTACTGCCAACATTTTTTCTTGAAAAAACTACTCAGGTGAATATATTTTCAGGTTCATATAGGTTCTATATAAGAGATACGAAAAAGTGTAATTTGACCCTTAAGGTTCATATGACAAAATAATTTTCACAAAAAAATTTTGAGAAAAAGTTGTACCAAGTGTTGGAAAATTGGCTTCGAAGAACATGGGGTTTTTCTCAGAACCGACGTTTCAAATTTTTACCGGTCAATTTCCGTATCACCGGACACCGTTGGAAAATCAAAAAATTTTGGTCATTATTTATCCCTTGGCTGTTGGGCACCGAAATCCGTTTGTGATATCTCGTTCCGTTCTCAAATGGCACCGGAAAAATGTGGGGGTCCTAAAAAAAGTTACAGGATCAATTACCAGAACAATATCCTGATGATTTGGTTTAAGTCCCTGTACGTACCCTAGCAATGGCCATGGGAATTCCAAGAAGTAAAATCCGCCTTAGGATATTTGATTTTCACTCAAAAAGAAGCACTTCAACTGTTTCTGGTGACCCTGTAATTATTGAAAAAATCAAGGATTATTGTGAATTAACTGAAAATAGCACACAGGTACATCAGAAAGTGTACATTTTTGGTTGAAAAAATTTTGGTCGTTTTTTTTCTCGTATATTTTTGTACAAAAATGCAGGAAAATTTTACCAATTTGAAGAAAAAACTTATTCTAGAAAAACCTTCATTTTTCCAGCAGTCAAATTTTGAAATATGACCTCACTTATAATGTATGGATCTCCACCTCGAATGCAGANAGATTTGCAACTGTTTTCACTTTTTTTTGTCTCTCATGGGAAATTTTTGCCACCTCATATTTTTCGAATAAAGAATTTTCCACACGTAAGTTGCATTTTGAGCTCATTTTGTATATCTGCTTTTTCGTATCGCTTATTTTTACTATTTATAAATTGTCTTTAAATAACATTACTAAACGCCTTTGTCTTTAGGTGATCTAAAATATACACTTAACAAATTTATTTTTTTTATTAATTTTTTTTTGTTTCTTATTAGAGCTTCCAAATGGTCTCGATCACCTCGACAATTTATATAATTTTTTCTGATTTGAATTTATACGTCAATCGACATTAATTTCTCTAAAGACGAAAAAACCGAATTTTGGCCTCGAAGCATTTTATTTTCCTGAGTTTAAATTTATTAATTTGCGTGGTGAACGCGTCGGCTTACCTTAGGGAAGTCTCTGGTGATTATTTTTTTTTTACTTTTTGATCAGAGGGCTAAGTACTTCGCGGCAACGTATGTTTCATTCAAAAAGTATGACTCAGAGGTTACAAGAGCGAGAAACCACGGGACTATTTGATCAAGTTAAAGTAGCCTGCTTATTTTGTGTGCTTTTTTTTTGGAACCCCCTCTCAACAAGCGGTAATGAGTTCAGGAAACAATTTTTGTATAGCATGCGGGTAATTTGCCGAGGAACTTTTGGCATATTTTTTTGGGACACGGACCATCTGGTGGCAGTAAAAGCCTTCTTTACCCTAATTCGAAAATACCGGTTTTTCGCTGATTACCGGTCACCGGTCGGCCGTCAGAATCCGATGAAATTTCTCTTCGACTAACTTTTCTTGCTATCGGATACAAAACGTTTTCCCGTATCTCATTACCATTGGATCTCAGGGGGGGGTTCTTTAAAAAGATACATAAGGATCCTAAGATAAGTTTGACAGAATGAGGAATTTTCAAATAATCAATAGTTTCGACCGAGAAAATTCCAAAACATGTGGTATGATTTTTCATCTCATATAAAATATGTGGTCACTACGCGAAAGGTAAAGTGTGCCATTTTAGGTTTTTTCGTTGATTTGAAACAACTGTGAAGATTTGAAGGAACACTAAGCTCTATATATATCCTCATAGTCGGACTTTTTCAAAAAATTTCTCCTAATTTGTGGATTTTGAAGTTATGCGAGCTCCGTTTCTTAATAGCAATAACTCGAAATTTTTTAGTTACGTTGCCTGGCGTATGACATTATTGGTGTTTTGAGAAAAATTTTAACCGTGAACGTTTTCCATTCAGAGCCAATGATCATTTCTGCAATTGCACCGCCCCTTGGCTTATGGTCCAGAGCCGCTTGGAGCAACGCCAGGCTTGGCAGGCTAAATAGCATATTGGACGAATCGACCCCAGGTCCAATTAAGATAGGTTAAGTCTTCTAAAATTGCCCACGAAAGTCGTAGGAGAGCAAACGCGGCCATGTGCGGCTAAAAAAATGAGGCTTCGGGATAATCTGGGTATGCGGAAAGCGAAATGCCGTAAAATTTGAAAAATTTCCACTCCGCCGCTAAGGGCATAGTAATTAGAGAATGTTTTTTTTTCAAATAATGTAGATTTTTTGTTTTGAATCAATTTTGGCATTTTCTTACAATATTTTTTCAATGAGTACCAAACGTCAGATCCTCTTATTAATTGGCCTTTTTCACGAAAGTTTTTGTTTTGTCGATGTTCTTCCTCACAAATTCATTTATTTTTTGTTCTAATTTTGTTCGAATTTACCATCGATATACTTTTTCTAAAAATGTTCGTGGCGATAGAATATTGGATTTGTTCCGTTGATACACATTTTCTGTCTATATAACTTTTCTGTAGGCGGGTTTTTCACACAAATATTTTGACGTAGCTTTTTTAATGAAGCTACTTCTTGTCGCATGACTTTCGAGATTAAAAGAGTATCGACAAACGGTTTTTTGTATATGTATGGGAGCGCGAGGAAACTACGAGAACTACCGTATTTGTCCAATTCTTTGACCTCAAGGGGTGTTGACGCAGAAAACGATTCGAGCAAAAAAAAGTTTTGGCATCTAGTGGTCCGCAGATGATTTTTTAAGCGCCATATAGGCTCACCTTCGAATTTTGCATACAAACTATATTATTCTTTTTCACATTAGGCCTGCCGTAATTGCTACTTTTGGAATTATTTTGAAAAAATTCGTGAAAAAAATTTGGTTCATTTAAAGGAAAACTTTTATCATCGGACACTTTTTTTTCTAAAATTTTCCAGTTCCAGGTCCTCTTTTTGAGCTACGTTAATTTCCCGGGGCAGAAAAAAGCAAATTTAAAATCCCCGGACGATCCCCACGTTCACAGCCGTTAAACAACGTTTTTAACCGGTTAAATCGAATTTTTGATTTTGGTTTATTTATTCCATTTTGATTTGCTTCAGATTTTTTCTGTTTAGCTTCAGGACTTTCACTTAAGATTCGCTGTGCGGCTCCCTATCATTACCAAGTATGTTTGCATGGACATTTTTTTTGTTTTTCCAAGTTCAACTGGTATGACTTTTGAAATGCGGTTTTCTAAGGAACATGGGATTTTGCGAAATATGTTTTTTTGATCTATTTGTTATTTTTTTTCGACACTATTTCATATAGTAATGTTCCGCGGGCCATACCGGAGGCTGTATGTATTTTGTGTAACATGGCTGACACGCACTTGTTTGTGTGCAACAGGATTGATGCAAGAATTGTTCTCTGGTGAACCGTCTCTGCATTCATTAAATTACGTATTCTCTTAAATCTCCAAATTTAGTTTTTATTAGGCTTTTCTCTTTTATTTGTCTTAAGGATAGCATTGCTCCCGGCGGCTGCGGGTGGGCGTATTATGTTGGTTTGTGTACATTAGGCCATGCGCGAAACTTTTTTGATTAAAAATGTTTGATGATTTTTACCATACAATTTTGTTCTTGAATTGATTTCAAACGGTGATTTTGCTTCGGCGGGCCTGCCGAGCTATCACATGTTCATTTTTGTTTTTAAAAGCAATTGTGCAATTTAAATTTCCGGGCTGATTTTAGGAAAAATTTTTGGGCCAATGCGTTGACCTCAGCAAATCAGTTCCGTTATATCGGTGAACCGGGATGGTTAATAACTTTCATAATTTCTTCATTGGCTTTTCGTTGCCGTTGATGCAAACCGTGTCTCGGTATCGCCTATGGTTTTCCCGTAATCGTTCGTGCTAGGGGGTTTTTTAGGAATAGCACAATGACGCTTTTCGTGTTTTGCCTAAGAACTATATTGGCGATCGAGATTTCATTCCGAGTTTTTTGTGATTTAGGCCGGATTGCGGTAATGGCCGGATTTCCGGTCGGTCAATTTTAAGTTGTTTCGGGCAAATTCGTCTTACTTCGTACCGAGTTCGAATCTGCTTCAGATTTTTTTTCATGACGTTTATGGGTCATTTTGGGGTCAAAAAACCACTGGGTGGGTGACCTAAAAATACTTTAAGGGTTCCTTCTTCATTTTTTTCGGACTGTTCCTCTATGGTAAATCGACCTCAATAAAACGAAAACATCATGAAATTTTCGGTTCCACCTAGTGGGGGATCTTATTCATTTGGGCAAACTTTAACTTTCGTTTTTCTTAGAAGTTAAATTTTTTCGCTGGCCAACATTCTAGTCTTGTGGGAGTCCTCTCTCCTAATGGTAGATACCGCCCAATTTTTCGTTCGGCTCCTTATATTTAGTCCTTTACTTTACCCTAACCTTTTGGGGTTTCGCGCTTTGACAATAGTTTCAAACTACATATCGCGAAGTAAGATAGTTGCGCTTTTTAGTATTTGGTTAGGCCTGGGTTCATTTTGTAAGTTGGTCAGATTTTTTTCGACACGTTTTCGCAACTTCTATCGAATTTAAGTTGCTGAGTGCGTCGATTACTTTGGAAGGTGGGGTTCTGCTTGCTCGACATTGTTCACAGTGCAGTGCTTTTCGTATCCATCCGATCGTTATTAGTGGACATGTCGATTTAGAGGGAGACGATTGCTGCTTTGCGCTTCTTACGTTCGTAATAACTTTTTCCAGGAGATATTCATTATTGGTGGTTTGGCAGTTTTTATATTGGAATCGCTTTCCGAAAGCCGCAAATATTTTAATAGGCCTCGTATAGACCGAATGTAAGTAATGGCATCTTATGATGCGTCTGTTTAAGAAATAGGTGCATAGGAAAACAGATCATTTATACTTTTTGTTTTTGCTCTCTGCGCACTGTGCTCACTCTTTGCTTTCATTGTCATTATTCGTTTCTCATTCGATTCCAGTTTGTTTATTGTTTAGTTCGTTTTTAGAATTTTCTTTGCGGCCTTGTGGTCTTTAATTTTTTTTTTGTTTTGTATTTATTAATTTTTGTGTTTGTACATTTCGTTGGTTAATTGTACTTACATGTAATTGTACCAATTTTTGTATTATAATTTGACATTTATAGATTGGTTGATTTTCTTTTTTGCTGTGGGCTCTGTAAACGTGTCTTTGTTACCTTGGATATCGAATTACCCGAGAGGTATTATTTTCGTGTAATTTTTTCACCTTTACCTGCTGATTTTGCTCTCTAGCTCATTATAATTTGATTAAATTTTAATTGTCTAGACTTTATTAATTTTTTTCTGCTTTATTGTAGGACTTTCTCAGCCTTGCTAACTATGCACCGCTCATTCAAATTTCCGGAATCCCGAGGTACTGCCCTTTAGTAGGCTGGTCTGGTCTATGAACTGGAAACGGTTGAAGTATCAAATCAAACTTACTCGATATGCTGAAGAAAGAGCATAGAGATTGATGATGGTTCAGCTAGTTTTCAGGTGAATTACTAAGTATGTAAAGAAATTCCAACCTAAATGGCCCCCGCATCTCCAGCTCGATAATGCAGCGAACTTGATATTTTCTTAGGGCCGTGCGCGATGTGGCGCTGGGCGTCTTTATTTACGAAATCATTAGTTGGTTTTTTTTTTGTGCTTATTTCGTTAGCTGACCACATATGTGTATTCTAGCTATTATCATTTTCTATCTTTTAGGAAGATTGAGTTCAACTTTTTCTTTTATAATTCGTAAATTTTCGAAAAATTCACGCTTATGAATTTAAGCCTTTTTGCCAAATTTTTTCTGATTACTTTTATGACATCTGTGATTAAAAAACGAAAAAAAGCGCACTTTAACTTCTTTTCTGCTGTCTACTATTTTTGATGCTGTTGAAAAATCTGAAAATGTTTTTTTTCTTTTGTTTCCGATCTTTGAATATATGATTTTCCGCATGTCCACTTTTCTTGTAGTTTTTTGAATCTTGTAACCAGGCGTCCCTTGTGAATTTTCTGGTTTCTATTTGGTTTCCGTATTTAAACGTGCAGGGGTCAGTATTCGTTTCTGACTTTGATTGTTTTACTTATTGAAGGACCCGGTTTGGCCTTGGCCGCCCTTTATGAATTTTTTATTTTTAATCTGTATCATTTGCGGGGTTGATGGCTATATTTTAGTCGGACATTTTTGTTATTTAAATCATGGGTCATTTTTTTTTCCTAAAAGTGTTTTTCTCTTTTTGGTATGGAGATTTCATATTAAGATTTTGGATGTGGTATGTTCTCCACTCATTGCTGAACTTAAACCGACATGTCTGAGTTTATAATTGTCTTTTAAAAAATTGTCATCTCGGGGCAAGTTGGCTTGGGTTATTGAAAGTGGTTTTTGATGTTTTTAAGTACTTAGTTGTATAGTTTAAAATATTAACGTTTGCCGTGGGCTTCATTTTGTAACTAATTAATTTTTCATTTTTTTTTTTCAAAATCGCTTCGATGGCAGTTGCCTCGCTGCTCCCTTGAGCTACTTATTTTAAAGGATCCTTAGGGTTACGTTTGAAGCTTTTGTCATTGTGTTGATTAAAGGATTCTGTTCAGTTTTCATTGGATTACTTGTTGGTGATTTGTTTCTTATTTTTTTTTTTTTTTTTTTAGTACACGGCCTTTAAATTTTCTTTTGATTCTTTATTTTATTTTTGGTGTATGCCATATTTTTAATTTTTTTTGATTATTTAGACTGACTGTTACTTCGAATCCCCGACGATTAGTCCGAACTTTTTTAGGTCTCTTCTGTTCTTAAATCTTTGGAAAGTAAATTGGCTTCTGCCCTAGTTCTGGCATTTCCGATTTTACTTTTTGGGGGGCTATAGGCCAAATAAACTTTGTGGGCCAACCAACGTATGGAGAACTGTGAATACTGCCCCTTCAATCGAATTTGCGCGGGATTTTCGGTGTTCTGTGTTTCGGGCTTTGTGAATACAAAAACGGTTTTTGGAGATTTTTTTAGGTTCGGAGACCTGTCGCCTCAAGCCATAAGGTTTCAGTTTCGATCTTTGGAATTTTGAAAAGATCTTGCCAAGTTTTCGCACCCCATTTTTGATTCCCCCTTCGCTCGTTTTTGGCTGATACGGTACGCCGTTACGTGCGTGTACTTAGCGGACAGGTTTTCGATGTGATTTTGCTTAAAACGTCCTGCAGCGTGGTTTAACGGATTTGGTCTTCACTTTCCGTTAAACGTGACGGCAGTTTTGCATCCATACTGATTCTTTAAATGGCCGTGCAGACTTTTACACAAATTACTCTACTTGTCGTTTAATCTACACTCTATTGTCCGTGGTCTGTTTGACCCCGAGTTTTTTTTTTCAAAGCTTTTTTCTTTTTTTGATGTTGGTGCAAAGGCATCGTCGCTTAATTGGTATTATCTTTGCCGAATAGAAATTTCATTTTTAATTGCTTTACATCTGTTGGTCGTTATTCTTTTTCGTTTACTGGAACTGAAGTAAGAACGTTCCTGCAAGTTATGTACGCAGTATAAATTTGAAATTTTGATATACATATTTTTGTAATTTGTTTTTAAACGCAGCATAGTCGCTTCATCGTCTAGCGCATTCTGTGGTATGTTTACGTCACCAACTGGCTGTATTTTTTTCCTATTGCAGTTTTTAAATTTTACATCCAACAGTTAAGCTGTCGGGGGACCGCCGGTCGAGCTCGCGAAGTGCCAGCAACTCGTCATCTTAGTACCGGCAGTCGGATCTGGGCGAGCTCAATTGGGAAGCACCGGGATTAGTGCGCATAAAGGCGGTTATATTCGTAGGGAAGAATATGTCCGGCCCCCGAAGCCGTCGTAGCATGTGGAGTTTTTTGACAATTTATTTTTGGTCTGATTTTTATGTTGCCGCTGCGCTTTTTGTGGTTTACGTATTTCTGCTGGCCCGCTCGGGCGTGCAGAAAGTCCGGCTCGCGTGGTTCGACATTCAAGTGCTTTGGCGTTTTGATCACGGATCTCTACCACAATTAAAAAAATTGATTTTTTCTTAACAACCTGTATTTCAACCCTTTGAATTTCTTTTTACGATGCTTCCGTTGTGCGCGGATGCTTTTTACCAGCTTTCACATGATATTTCTGGATTTTCTTCTGATATAATTCGTCGTTTTTTTGGATTACAGGAATTATCGGCTTCTAAAAAAAATGTAGGAGTGACTTAAAAAGTAACTGTAAAAAAAACAAATTTACTCAATAGGGGTTTTCCCGCTTCCGGCAACTAACTCAGTTATCAATCGCATTCTGACTCAATTCTTAGTCAGTATCTCGCGAAATTTGAGGTCTGGTAAATGCAGGTATTATCATATTGAATGTCCTGATAGAAATCGGTTGTATTTGCGAGTAGAAGATTTGCATTTTTATATTCAACTTTTTTTACTCAAACTTTTTATTATTTTCCTTGTTTCGTTTAAATATGTTTTATTCTTCTTTTTTGTTATGTTTTATTGTAATATTGCAGGCATGCCGTCCAGCGTCTTTGGTAATTGCCTAAGGAAGACAACTCCAGTGTCTATGAGGTAAACGAGTTTTAGGTCATTCCTCTTATGTATTTTTCATAAGTTTGCAATAGTATTGTTACACCAACCAGCCACGGGACTATAGGTGCTTTCTTTTAGGTGCCCCCTCTCAGCAGAAACCGTAGGAGTATAAGCGGTCTTTTGCTGCTGTGTAGCCAACAATTTTAAGCTGAATTTTTTTCGGTTTTCGAGCGTTACGGTTTCCGGTTCGCGCGAAACCCGGTATTGGCGGTTTTGAGAGAATATTGTTCACATGAGTATTTATTTGGGTTATTCGAAACATTTTTTTGCATTTTTTCGTTTTGACACCGACCCACCTGTGTGTAAGAGCACTTTTTGTTCGGACATGGATATATGGGGCCCATTTCTTTTTGGAGTACCTTTTGCGAGAATTTTTGGCCGTCATTTATTTTGAATTCCGCCACTGGTTGTGTAAGGCATTTTTTGTATGACAATGGGTTTGCTGAAATATCATTTTTTGGAGTAATTTTCTTAGAATTTTGACTTCATTTTTGATTCACCACTGGTGGTGTAGGAGCACGTTTTGATATCGCAATGGGTATATCTAGGGCCTAACTCTCTTTTTGAGAGTACTTTTCAGAAATTGTTGCGTGTCTTTATTTTGACTTCGACCCCTGGTGGTGGTAAGGAGAACTTTTGCATCTCCATAGACAGTTCGAACTGAGATTCTTATTGGGTAATTTTTCAAGGATTTGTTCAGCATTTTTTTATGCCCACTTGTGTTTTTAAAGAGCCTTTTGTGTTCACGACACTAGACAGATTTTGAGTTAATATGTATGGGGTAATTCAGAAATTTGGCCTTATTGTTTGCACTCTGAAACATTTTTCCGTTTTATAACATATATGATGATATTGATATGTTATGCTTTAGTAACTGCTCTATAGACCTTTTTATTTTAACTTTGTTGAAGTGAAGCACCCTTACTTTAGTTCGATTAGCGCTCTCATGACTTTAATAGCGCTAAAACTTCACGGCTTTTTCATTTTTGAGCTCGTGGTTGCCAAGCTCGCTTTTGGGCTTGTCCAGATTTGACTGCACAAGAGATTCATGAGCGATTTTGTTTTTTCAAGAAGTTTACCGTTTGCCAGACTGGGCCAAATCTATGACTTGTTCTTTGTCGGCTTTTCCCCTTTCATGAGCTGGCATTGCCTTCCTGATCCAGTTCGTTTGAATTTTGGAGGCTGAATAAATAAACTAATGGAGTGTTGTGGTGTTTGTTGTCCGACTTTTTTTTTCTTTGACAACTGGCTTTGTCTGTTACACTTTTCTAGTGACTTTTTTAACGACAATTACAATAAGGGCTTAGTGTCTTGTAATTTTATAATTTTGCGTTTTCATCTGGAATGTGTTTTGGTTTGTTGACATTGACCACGCTTCGTCTTTGAGTTGGCCTGCTTGTGCCTGGGGGTTTTCAATTACTATTGGCAGTCTTCACCACATTAACCTCGGTATGCTGTATTCGTGCCCCTATTCTGAATTTTGTTATACATTGTTTCAGCTTCCCGGATAAGTGCTCTTTAACGCCAAGTTGGTCTCGTCTCAGTATGCCGATTTTCACTTTAATTCCCCAGGAATTTTATTAGTCTTGTGATTCGTGTCGTTATTCATTGTCTTCCACTGGTCGCGTGCCCAGTGTCAAAAATGATGCCAATATTTTTTGAGTTACCCCTGTTTCCATTTATCGTTCCTGTGTGTTGTTGTGTCGAGAGTGCAAACGTGTGTGTCTCGTAGCACGGGGTCGATGTCGATACTGACGTCAAAATTTTTTCTTGGAAGTTACTCATAAGTTGATTTAGGGCCTATATTTTCCTTGGTCTTTCCAAAAAGTGCTCTTACACACCCGGTGGTGTCGAATGTCTTCATGACGGTCAAATTTTTAATGAGTTCTACATATGTATTTTATGGCTTGATTTCATTGTCGTATTCCCAAGTGCTCGTTCAGCCAGTGGTGTCGGTTTTAACTATTCTGCCAAAATTTCCCTTAGTTATCATGTTATTTTATGCTTTGTTTCCGTGTTGTATTCAAGTGCTCTTTGCCATGGTGGTGTTGGTGTAACAAAATGTTCCGATTTTTTTTCGAGTGCAACATAGTTCTTTCATGTTGATTATGTTGTTCGTCTCACCGCCTTACCGGTTTTTTCCGCTTGTCGGTCCCCCCGTAGGTCGACCCCGAAAATTTTCGGGTTTATTTTGTTGGCTCACGATGCACGTTTCTTCTAGTCCTACCGGTTTTTGCTGTGAGGGGGCCGCCACCTAAGAGCTCATGATGTGTTTTTCTTTTTTGTTCCCCCGGTTCTATTTTTTTTTTTATTTGGTTTACCCTTTGACAGTGCGTGATGTTCCTGTGTATAATATTGAATTAGTAATTAATAAACCTCCGATGGCCCTTAGTACATGCGGTGGTTATGATTTGTGATTTACTACGTCCCGCCTTGTTTTTCCAACGTTTTCCTGATGAAAAACGTTTTTTAACTCGGGCGGTGTATGTGCCGTGTGAGTGGCTGACTTGATGATTGTTTTGGCGAATTTGTTTTGTGGCTTTTTTTTTTTTGAATGTCCATCTGTTGGGGCATTGTTTTTTCAATAGTTATTAATCCCATTGTATAGTCTAGGATGGACTTAAGAGGTATCATTGAGATTTTTTTCGGCTTGAAATTTGCCGATACATTTCTCTGAAATTCCGGTGGAGGTTGACTCATGGTGGGTGGGTTTTTTTTCGCCGGACCCCGTTTTTGTGAATTTTCGTTGCAGCGGTTTTTCTCCCAGATGGTGAACGATTTTCATTTCAAATTCTGTTTATAAGGTTTCTAGGCGGCCCGTGCGTTTTTGCGCGATCGGTAGCGTTACGACCGGTTTTTTTTGTTCTGCTCTTGGATCTGATTATGATTGGAATTTTTCATTGGCTTGTTTTTTTGAGGCTTTTAGGTGTTTTTGTATTTGACCCCCAGTTGTACAGTGACCCGTTGGTCATTCTTGTTGAAAGAAATTTTGCACGGTCATATAAAGTTATTTTGTTCTGTGTATATGAAGCGGTGTCTATTGGTTTCCGGCCCTCATTTCCACTCGTCTTTCGGATCGTAAGCCCCACCGGTTTTTCCGCCGCGTGATTTTTCGATTTTTCGGGTTTATGTAATTGCCAGTTCTTTCATGCCTTGAGTTTCACTGTATGTAGATTATGCGTTCATGATTTTTTTATTTTTTTTTTTCTGTCATTGGACTGGATGTCGTAGTCGGCATTATCGCTACAGACTCGTTTTTCTCGTCCGTGGTCCTAAGTTCTTTTCGACATGCGTTGTAGCGATTTTTAGGTCTTTTTGTTAACTGACCATGTTTAATTTTTTCAACTACTCCTTCAGTTTGTGCCGCGTGTGGGTTCTTTATGTTTTATTTCGTTCTCTTTAGAAATTGTTGGTTTAGGTTTATGAAGATGTTTATTCATCCTACGGATTGTATTTTGTTCCGGTTCTCGTTCTTTTTGTTTTTTTTGGACCTTTTATTTTTTTTTATTAGATAGTTTTATTTGCGTTTCGACTTACGCCTTTTTCCCGTGTGGGGGAGGTTCGCAAGTAGCGAACGTGGGTCAGGCATTGGCTCAGATTGCCGATGTTTGCTGATTGCTATGTTAGGTTCTGGATGTACAGTAATGTTATACTTCGTGTGTCTTGACTTGCGTAGTTTTAAGGGTTTGAGTGCCTCCCCGTACGTACGAATCCGTACTCCACTTCCCAACGAACTTTTTTGAAAGCACTTCTTCTTAATTTATTAGGCTTCCGGGCTTTCGGGGCTTGCATCTACTATCTCTGTGGTTCCAGTCCCACTGTATGATTTTTATTGTATTTCCTACGTCCCCATCAACTTCGCAATCTGCTGTCTATGCGATTTCTGGGCTTGTTGTGACCCTTTTTCGTAGCGTTTTTGCTGATCTTTTCTGTGCTCATGAAATGAGCTGTTGAGTCCGAAAACGTCATAATATATCTTGATAGATCGTCTCTCTGCTTCATTTATTTGTATGTTTGTTTTCAAAAAACATTTATTTCTACTTCTTAAGTCTTGATCATTTTATGCTTTCCGGTAGCCACAACTGTTGGTATAGTCAGCCCGTTTATTTTTACAATTTTTGGCGGGCCTTTTCCACTTTTACGTTTTTTACAACGATTTGAGCTTAATGATTTTTTTCATTGTTTAATTTTTCTCTAGTGCGTGAACAATACTTCCGGATTTTTTGATTATGAATGAGCTTTTTTTGTTCACGTGCGATCAGGAATTCTTATTTTTTTCATTTCGGTATTATTTTGTCACCAGCGTTTCACAACGTTTTCTAGGCCCCGTTTAGTGACACGTAGTTGAATTTATCGTTTGGTACTCCGAAATATGTTTGTTCTTACTGTTAGATGTTTCTTTGTGATGATCCTTTTAAGCAGTTGTTATTAATCATTCCTTTTTTTTATTGCCTGATCTGTGTTCCTTGTCATTTCATTGTCAGTAACTATTACTCATGATGTGATTTGCATGCCAAGTATTTTCAAAATTTTGTCTTGGTTTATCTTTTGTAGTTAGCTTTACGTACAGCTATTAATATTATTTTGCTATATCTGTCTCCGCCCATTTGTGTTTGAGTATTTACTAATTTGTTTTCGGTTTGCATTATTTTTTTTGCTTTTGTTGGGTGTTGTTTGTTCTTTTTTTTTATATTTCACCACGTTTTTCCTGATATGGGTGTTCCGATGTTCTATTTAGAATTGCCCCTGGTGGCGCACGAATGAATGAATTTTTGATTTGACTATTGGTGTCTTTTACATTGTTACCTGAATCTGATTGCTTTGGGTATTTTTGTCATTACTTTTGGGTCTTTAGTTGTGATGTTTGTGATCCGGTCTTTGGTGCTGGTACTCGTTGGGTTTTCGTCTTATCGAGGTTGGATTAGGGGCGATGTCTTCGAATTCCGGGGTTTATTATATTTTTTATTTTGTCTCCGTGCTTTTCTTTTTGGTGTTTATGATGGCATTTTGTTTTGACTTTTGGGGTCATTACTTTGCCTTATGTAATTCTGACCGTTGGTAAATTCCTTTTCATTCTGTGAGGCGCTTGTATTTTCTGAAAGTGGGCGAAATGCACCGACCCCCTTAACCTATTTCGAATTCGGATTCCTGAGGTCGTTTTACCCTCAATGGGCCCCATAACGGGCCATATTTTTTTGACCTGCGTTTTGTACCCTTGCCTATTTGCACCCGTCCAAAAAGTCATTTTCGACTTTTACTGGTTCAATTTCAGTTAGCGATGTATTAACAGAATTTTCTGATTTTTTGTAAGGATACCTAAATTTGTTAGTTAAAAAAAGTTATGCCCTAAGATTTTATTTATTCCATTTAATTTGCCTACAATCCCTGACAAAGTCCTCGAAATGGCTGTTTTTGGTACCCTAGGCGCTAGTTTAATTTCATTTTGAGCACAGTTAACACATTTTTTTTGTAGAAAAAAGCAATTTAATAAAATTGCGAGCTCATGATTTTTATGCGCTCCTTATTTTGCTATATTTTATGGTTATTTTTTATATGCAGTCAAAGTTTGGGTTACTTCAAAATTTGGCAAAAATATGTTTGTTTCTTAGGCTTGCAAAATTATTTTTGAAAAAAATACAAAAATTTTCATTTTTATTTATAAGGTATCGGGATTAAAAATTTGAAATGGCAAAAAAATTTGTCAGATCCGATGTCTAAATCACGAGATTCAGTCAATTATTTGAAAAAATACTTTAAAAAAACTGAAATTTTGCAAATTTATGAGTTTTTTTTAATGCAGTTAAAATTAATATCCTACCATATATGGTTCCCGAGATATAAAGGTGTTTTTTTTAGGAACTACGCAGAAATGACGGCTTTCTCGTATTTTGAAACCACATGAGACTATATATTGGCAGATAGAGAATTTAATTCCGCATCTTTAGACAGATTTTTTTTTCAAATTTTAGACCGGTTGACCGGTAATGCGGATTTCCGGTGGGTCTTTTTTCCAAAGTTGGTCAAATCAGGCTCAAACTCGGTCTGTGGACTAATTCGGACACCAGGAGTTCGAATCTGATTACATAGATGACGTCATTATGAGTCATTTTTATTCGAATTGAGATTCGAATCCCAGTGGCCTAACCCTAGTCATAATCACTACTCCGGCCAGATTTATTATTGTCGCAGTTTACTAGAGTATAGAATCTATACTCCAGTAAACTGCGACAATAATAAATCTGGCCGGAGTAGTGATTATGACTAGGGTTAGGCCACTGGGATTATACTATAGATATCTTCTTTATAAAGTATATACGAATTCTCCAAATTGACGTACTAATGTTGTTATTAGTGAATTATGGTATCAGATTCAAACTCCCCGTGTCAAATTAACCCTTATTTCGCGTTTTTATAAGTTACCGTGTTTGTACAAGTTGTAAAGATTTTCTATGACGTCATCTAAAGTGACCCCAAAATGACTCACAATGACGTCATCGATAAAGTCTGATATGATATTCGAACTCCTTGTGCCCGTATCAGTCTACAGACCGAATTTTGGCCTGATTGAAACAACTTTGAAAATTTGACCGACCGGAAATCAGCCATTACCGGTCTGAAATTTGAAAAAAAAATCTGGCGAAAGATGCGGAATTAAATTCTCTATCTGCCAATATATAGTCTCATGGGATTTCAATATACGAGAAAGCCGTCATTTGTGCGTAGTTCCTAAAAAACACCTAACCCTCGTGGGGTACGTCGATTTTCAGGATCTAAGAAACCATTTGAATTTTTTTATTTTCGAAAATTGAAATTTTTTATTTCGATTCTCAAGATTGAATTGCGCGTGAACTA
This sequence comes from Oikopleura vanhoeffeni, assembly GCA_004367855.1. Taxonomy (NCBI): domain Eukaryota; kingdom Metazoa; phylum Chordata; class Appendicularia; order Copelata; family Oikopleuridae; genus Oikopleura; species Oikopleura vanhoeffeni. Next base: position 415,478 of record SCLH01000169.1, read on the forward strand.
ATGCAACCAAAATTAAACTTTAAAATTATTGAATATTAGGCTGAGAAAAAATAGGAAATTTTTTTAACACGAAAAATTTTTTTTCAATTTTTTTTTTTGGAATGAAATCGATTACAAAATTTAGAATGGTAAAATTAGCTTTCTATCAGTTGAGAGCTGATATAACGTCCGTGGGTAACTTCCTTAGGGGTACTGGTCCCTGGTTTTATGAGCTATTTTGAAAATGGTCCAAATTGAATTTAGGGATGATAACAGTGTACTACCAGACCAAATTATCAAAAATTTTTTTCGAATTTTCGTGTTTTTTTTTTATTTTTTTAAGTATTTTTATCAAAAATGAAGTTCAAAAATAAGTTTGCTTTAATTTAACACTTGAAAATTTCACCCTTGATAAAGGCCAACTTTCTGATCAGTGTTTTGTGGCTTTACTTTTGATAACTTTTCGAAAATCGAAGCAACATTTTTTTTTTCGGAAATTTTTTCACGTGACATTCAAAAATTTATATTTTGAGTTTGGGGTCGCAATAAAAAAACGCTATCTAGAGGAGTTTCTATTTGTTTGTGCTAGTGTGCTGGAATTTGAGTGGATTCCAAAATATAACTTAGAGGAGATAGATTTTGGTGAAAAAAAATGTAAATGGTAGTTTTCTGCGATTTTCTAGAAAACTGAAGTGATTTTTGAAAAAAACGCTTTAGAGGACCTAAGTTTATAAGGTCATACGGGATTTTATAATTTGAGTGCTTTCTAATTAAACTGGAGGAGATAGATTTGAAATTTGGTCGAGGGACACCTTGTATGGAGTATCGTAAAGTAACTTTTTTTTTTAGTTTACCCCCAACAGTTTTTTTTTCCGGTGCCATTTGAGAACGGAACGAGATATTCACAACAGTGGATTTCGGTGCCAAAGCAAGGGATAATGATGACAAAATTTTTGTTGATTTCACGGATGTCCGGTGATAACCGGAATTGACGTAAAATTTGAAAACGCTCGTTCTGAGAAAACCCATGTGTTGAGCAATTTTCAACACTTGTACCTTTTCTCAAATTTTTGGTGAAAATTTATTTTGTCATTGACCTTAACCCACATACTCAGCACTCCAAAAAAGTGATAAATTAAAACCTTTCAAAAAATCATAATGTCATTCTCACGACACGTTACGCAAATATAATAAATTCATTCATTTTTTGAAGCTTACGATTGTGCGTCAGACCAAATATGAAAAATAATAATTTTTCACATTTCAAGGTTATTTTTATTCAAATCAGAGACGTTAAAAATATTTTTTGGCGTGAACCATAATTTGAAGAAAAACTGGGGATATATCAGTTTCATCCACATATAAAATAAAAACCGCTGATGATTGTCTACAAGGCGTTTACTGAAAAAATTGTGGTGATATTAAACGACGTTGAGCTGATTTAACATGCGCGATAAGACAAATGGGTCGCGGTGACTTTTCGGATGGGTGGATAAAATTTTTAATTTTTTTACAAATAAAAACTATTGCGAATTTCATTCTGGCAAAAGCTTTAAAAATTAATTTGAACAATTTTTCAATTGTCAAAACTTAATGTCAATATTTGAGATTGAAGCAGGGTGCTCGAAAGGTTTGTATTATAATTTTAAAAGTGAGAAAGGCAAAGAAATATTTTATCATCAAAAGATAGAGCATAGTGGAAAAACCCATAATGTAAATCCACGTCATTGGATAATAACAGCGATATAAATACGATTTTTTCGAAAGTGACCTGGCCAATATGGCCAAAACTGAGTATGTGGGTTAAACGGGGTCAAATACAACTTTTCTTTATCTCTTAATATAGGGAAACCTATGAACCTGAACATACTATTCACCTGTGTAGTTTTTTCCAGAAAAAATGTTTGCAGTAAAATTTTGGTCATATGACACCTAAAAGGGGTCAAATTACACTTTTTAATATCTCTTATATTTAGGAACCTATGGAACCTGGAAATATTTACTGTGTAGTTTTTCAAGAAAAATGGTTTGGCAGTAAAATTTTGGTCATTGCACCTAAAAGGGTCAATTACACTTTTTCGGTATCTCCTTAATATGGGAACTATGACCTGAAATATATTCACTGTGTAGTTTTTCAAGAGAAATGTTTGGAAGTAAATTTTTGTCATATACACCTTAAGGGGTCAATTACCTTTTCGTATTCTTAATATAGGATCTGTGGAATTGAATATACTAATCGGGGTGTTTGGGAAGAAAATGGGGTAAATTCAGTTATTGCATCTTAAGCTGAGAAGATTGTGGACATTGAAATATACTTACTTGGTAGTTTTAGATAAAGATATTTTGGAAAAAGTGGTGTGTTATATGACAGCTGCAAAGTTGCAACTAAGCGTTTTTATACATATTTTAATCAGAGGGATTGTAGACCTCTCCAAAGAGGTAAATAAGCTATGGGCGTTAATAACTGATATGAGAACCAATTTTTTTAAGAACTGCATGATTTTTAAAATAATAAAAAAATTTACAGTGTTCAAAATACTAGTGAGTACGGGAATTTTGTGATTTTAGATCTTAGATATTAATGAAAAACGGCTAAGAAATAGTAAAGGAACATATGGAAGGTTTTAAAGAAAATTTTGGACTGAATTTGATTGTGAAGATAATGGCAGTGACGAGTTACTTTTATAGAAGATTGAAATAATGAGTAGTGGGACTCTGGATCAATTACGGAACAAATATCTGAATATTTGGTTAAGTCCGATCACGCACTAGAAGGCCCTGGGAATTCCAAGAAGTAAAATCGCCTTAGTTTGGTGGTTTGACTCAAAAGAAGAACTTCACTGTTTATCATGATGAACCTGTTAATATAATTGAAAAAATCAAGATATTGTGAATTAATGAAAATAGCACACAGGTACATCAGAAGTGTTCATTTTTGGTGAAAAATTGGTCGTTATTTTTACTCGTATATTTTTGTAAAAATGCAGGAACATTTTACCATTTGAGAGAAAAAACTATTCTATGAAAAACTTCGTTTTTCCAGCAGTCAATTTTGAAATATGACCTCACTTATAATGTTGGATTCCACTCGAATGCGACGAGAAGTGCCATTTGAAATATGCAAAATGCGTAGAGATATTTGGCCAAGGCAACTCTCGTTTGTTTTAGTAATAAGTTTTAGCCGATTGGCAGATAATTCGTCAAATTAGGATATTTGAATCGGGCTTCTCGTTTGTATCGCAATTCTTTGGTGATACATAACTCTCTTTTAGGGTGACGGGTGAGAATTGTTGTTATCATATGAAACTGAATAGTAATGTTCGCTAACGACTATTCTCGTGCTCTACATAATAGAATGTAAAAATACGGCTAATATTGTCAGCTGAAAATATTCGAAAATTGCAAAACAGCGTTTTTGGGACAGTTCACAAATTAGTTAAATTGTTCAGACCATATTCAGATCCAATGCAATATTATTATTGTCATGTTTTAATATTTAAGAAATGACTCGAAGAAAAACAAATATCAAAAACAATACAAAAAGGGGTTTAATTTCAGCGCCAAAAAACTACATTTTTGATGTTGAGTTCTCTTGGGGGGCATATTAAAGAGGTTTATTTTTAACCAGACTCGATAATTATAGCTCATTTATTTTATTGCCTTTATTTCATTTACTTCGAAATTTTATAAAATCTGCGGCAAAGATAAAACCAAATTGAAATTCTTATCGGGTTTACTTCTAATTTGACCTTGGGAGTGTGTGATATGCCAAAAAATGTTGCGATGAACATTTTTCCTTGAAAACTAGCAGGTAAGTATATTTCCATGTCAAGTGTCTCGTTTAAGATGCATAAACTGTAATTTGATCTTTGCGCCGGTGTCAATATAACAGAAAACTTACTGCCAACATTTTCTGTTCAAAACTACTACAGATTAGTATAATTTTCAAAAGTCCACGATTCCTCATATTAGAGAATACAAAAAGTTACATTGACCTTCTAAGGGTGTCATAGGAAAAATTTACTGCAACATTTTCTCTTGAAAAACTACACAGGCAGATTATTTGGGCATAATATTTCAGGTCATAGGTTCCTAATTATAAGATACGACAAAATGTCTTTTGACCCTCTTTAAGGGTGTCATAGTGACTATAAATATAATGCTGCAAACATTTTTCTCTTGAAAAAACTACACAGGGAATAATTTCTTCAGGTTCATAGGTTCTCTATATTAAGGAAGATATAGAAAAGTGTAATTCTGGACCCTTTTAGGGTGTCATATGACCAAAATTTTACTGCGCCAACATTTTTTCTTGAAAAAAACTATCAGTGGAATAATATTTTAGGTTCATATGGTTCTATATAAGAGATACGAAAAAGTGTATTTGACCCCTTTAGGTCATATGACAAAATAATTTTCACAAAAAATTTGAGAAAAAGTTGTACAAGTGTTGGAAATGGGCTTCGAAGAACATTGGGTTTTTCTCAGAACGACGTTTCAAATTGTTACCGGTCAATTCCGGTATCACGGACATCCGTTGGAAAAAATCAAAAAATTCTTGGTCATTATTTTCCCTTGGCTGTTGGGGCACCGAATCCGTTTGTGATTATCGTCGTTCCGCTCTCATGCACGGAAAAACTGTGGGGTAACCTAAAAAAAGTTACCTAAGGTATCGGAACAAAAAGTCATTGAACCAAGATTAAGGGTTTGACAAGCATAGGGTAGATGCTACAAACATGGTCTAATTTATTGTTATAATCTTAATTGTCCCATAGTTTCTCGGTTAGGCTGCTTTATCATCTAGAAAAGTCAATTCCAGCGACCAGTACCCCCTTAAGTAAATAACTTAAATTTAAACTTTTAATATTACAACATCCGCACATTCATTTAAATACGTTTCGAACATCTTATTTTTTCAAGACATTTTTATTGATAAATTCTAATTTATTACCTGAAACATAACTTGCGCATCATTTCTCATAATTTGTTGCAATTTGTAAAATGATTCTAGAGCATTGTCGAATTTATTTAGTTTCTTTGAAGCCAAACCCAAGTTATATAGAGCCTCCGTACATTCTGCATCTACTTTGAGGGCTTCAGCGTAATACTCAGCAGCACTAGCCCAATCACCGCTTACTGCAACACAATTACCCTAAATTTATATGTGATGATTACAACTGTTGTACTTACAAACTGTACTTCAAAAAAAATTATCAAACAATTCGGGGTTAATTAGAAAATATATAAAATTTTTTCAATATCGATCGAAATTGGTAGCGATTTCGAAAATTTCGAACAAGACGATTTTAAACACCAAAAATCGTTTTTTGCGTTGAAATCGCCTATTTAGAGAAATTGGACTCAAAAAATACTGCAAAAGGCATGAAGAACCTAAAATAAACTTTTAACTATTAGGAGCTGGTGAAGGGTATTTATGTGCTCATTCATGGATGATAAAATGTGTGCAACGGCATAATTAGTATTTAAACTTTTTATTTAAGTTCTGAAAGAACAAACAATTTTGAATAATTTTTTTTTTCGAAAAATTGAATCTTATCGATGATAAGTTATCATACATGTACTTAAAAACCTAGATTATTTTAGGTCTTCCTATTTTTTTGTTGCTCTTTTACATGGTTGCCGCCACCCAATATTTTATGAATACTGTTGTTTTCGTATTTAAAGACAGCTGAGATTTTGCCAGATTGTCTTTATTTTCAACAAAATCGGAAGACATTTATCAATAATAATGTATTTGGCCGAAAAATAGTGAAGATTTATTGCTCTTCCGGTATATTTTTTTGAGAAAGAGGTGTTTTAAAACTGACGAAATATTAAGACCTTTTTTTGTTCTTCACTTAAAATTTTCGAAAAAAGGCATATTGTCCCTTCTCGTCGTCATAGAGGGACACGCCAAAATAAAAAAAGCGTAGGGTTTGGCCAAATTTTGTCTTTCTAGATGCAAACAACAGTATTTAATTACTGTACTTTCTTATTTCATTTTTCTGATATGTTTTATAATTCGTTTAATCTACCTTGTTTACTAATCCCGCCGGATTATATTTATCTGCGGCCAGCGCTTTTGATGCGTAGGTTGATGCTTCGGCTACTTTTTGCTGCAAGAAATAAATAAAACTGAGATTATTCGCGGCCTGGCTCTTTACATTTGAATCTTTTTTCTCAAAATTTTTCAGAATTTTTATAGCAGCATCAAATTGACGCTCTTTGAGATGCGTGAGGGCCTTGTGAATTTCAAGGTCGTTTGCAAGTTCGAGATAGTTTGATTGTTTAACTTGATTAACACACCAATCGAAACCAGCAGAAAAACTGTCTTCGATTAATGGAGCGATAATTTTAGCAGCTATATTGGAGAATAAAAAATTGTAGTACAGACTTTCGACATTTTGTAAAGAAATCTGGCGTTGCTATTTTTTAGCTCTTTTTTGTTATTTTAAATTGCATACAAACTTTTTTTTGCAAATTTGAAATTTATATGTACATGTAATATAAATTCTGTTGCTTTTTTATGCAATTTAAAATTACAAAAAACAATTCCGATGCTAAAGATACCTTCATCATAAATAAATTTCCAATTTAAAAAGACGATTTTAATGGAATTTATACATTCTTTGCTCCCTAACTGGTAACGTATACATTTTCACGCACGCACTCATTGGTTACTTATACAGTAAATCTCCAGCCTATTTTCTTGCTTTTCCCGAGCAAGGAAATTAAACACTGTAAGTTAAAGGCTATAACATGCTTTTGGATGTGTTTTTTTTTTTACTTTTGATTATATTTATGACAAGCCCGAGAGACAAAATTGCCAATAAAGTTTTCAAAAGGTACTTTTTAATTATTTTCATAGTTTGCCTTGAATTATTATGGTTCTTGAAATATCAAAAAGATTACAAGTTATTTTGTTTAAGTTATTCAATTTTCATTGATATTCGAGATTTATAAATACATACAGGGGGGCCAATATCGCCGAATGTGCTGAAATCTCCGAATTTAACCTACGCAATATCACGATTTTTAGCTAAAATAATTCCTGTTCCCACAGCCAGAAGTGCCCTAAATATCGCCGATTTTTTTGAGATTATTCAATTACTTGTGTGCGTATGACAGACGTCACTCTCCAGGATTGAATTTCCCACATCTACTCCAATCAACTTGTATTGATTGAGTATTAAAATTCTACGCGATTTTGGGTGATTCACGTCTTCACCTATGTGAACCTCCCTTATTAAAATTGTTTTAAACTCTGACGTCATTTCCAACGCCTGCGCGTTTTTCATTTTTGAACGAAATAATTTATGTTTCTTCCCATATCGCCGAAAGTGCCCAATATCGCCCAATTTTTTTCCCAAACTTTCGGCGATATTGCCCCCCCTGTATAGGTTTTCTTTATTGTAACAGTACTACAGTTATATAATCAAATGATAAATTAAATGTGAAAAACATTTACGAAACGAGTTCAAGAGAATTTAAGAAAATCTTAACAAAATCGGAAACAAAATGGGCAACCTTTTTTAAGTCGGTTGTTTATTATTTAATTATCATGATATTTAATTAGTATTATTGTTTAATTATTTATTTTGTTTAATTTTATAATTCTTCGTAATATTTCAAAAATTCCAACTTTATACAAATATCATTCATAACAATGAATATTAAATAAAATGAACGATAAAAAAAGTTCCAAAATATGAGTGGTTGAGCTTAAATTCGAATTTAACTGCAAAATTAAGCAATTTTAATCTACAATGAAGGTTTCTCAGCAAAAGTATAGGGAAAAATACCGCCGCTTAGAAATCATTTTCAGACTAAAATTTAATTTTAAATTTTGTTATCCATTCCTTGTACAATAGTTTTCTCCGCTAATGCCTTTCTTTGTCTTTCTAATTGTCTCAAAGGATCATTTTGGATTGCTTCCTGTAAAGATGCCTCGGCTTTTGATTCAGTTGCAATGTGGTATTTTTCTTCATCAACTCCAGACTCGACATTGAGTAATTTTAAAAAGGCTTTACGCATCTTGAAAGGGATGAAATTTGTTTTAACAGAAAACTTTAAAGAAAACTTTTTATTAAACAATTTTCGAAAAAATTTAATACCCACTCTTTTCGGCGTCCTGCAGAGCGTAGTAACATAGCACCAAGTTGAAACCTGGTTTGAAATCAGGGTGTTCGTTCATGATGTGCTCATAAGAGGTGACAGCGTCTTGGAAATGACCCATTTTGATAAAACAGGCCCCAATATTACCCATGATACGAATTCGCATCGTTCTGAAAATAAAGCATTATAAAAATATTATTTACAGTTCTAGCTCCGTAACTGGTACAAGTTTTTGGGGGTGTTTTTTCACCCTCTGCTTATATTTAAAAATACCCTAGGCGGCTGAATTGCAGAGAAACGTACTTTTCTATATCGTTTCATAGATTTTCTCGAACTATTATGGTTTTTGAAATACCAAAAAGATTTTTTGATTTTGACATTTTAAATATCATTACGAAATCCGATTAAACAAATTGGCTATTCAAAGTGTGTAGGCGGAAAACCTCGGTACAAGTTATATGCAAATTCGTTCAAATTATGTACATGGAAATTTCGATAATTTGTGCATTTAATTTAGTTGGTTTATATCATGATTCATGATAATTAATTTATGAATTATATTTTCTGACATCAAATTTTTTAGTCTTCAAATTGGGACACTGAAAGTTCTTTTCACGCCCACACTTTTTTCATATGAAACTACTATAGTAAAAGATAGAAAAATCGACCAAAAATCTATATTCCATAAAATTACCTAAAATGATTCGGTACTTGATCTAATGCCATTCTGTATTGTTTCACTGCCTTTGTATATTCTCTGAGCTTAAAGTGAATATTTCCCATATTAACTCTGATGCGTCCAACTTGCTGAAACATTTTATTTTTCACAATAACTTGATAATAATTCATCGCTTCTGTGTATAATTCATTCAACTCGTATTGTACCGCTAAATTGAACAGGACAGAGTAGGTTAAATCCATGTTTTGAGCCTCGGCAAGACCACTGTTTTCACGCTGCTTTGAAACGGCCCGTTCATTTTTGCCAGCAAGTTTTGCCTTGTCTAGGGCTTCCCCAGACTCACCTCAAAATAATTTTTAATTGAAGAAGAGGGTGGGAGTCGCAAAATGGGATAAAAACGAGTTTTAATAATTGCATTTACGACTAAAATAAAAAACAGAATTACTCAGATTAATCGAAATCCCAAAGTTGCAAACAAATACTGTTGATTGTATGAAAAGATTAATTGATATGATTTCCAGATTCGCCGGAAACGGCGCTAGAAATTTAAAAATCTATCTCCTCTCCCAATTTTCGAGGTATCAACTTCATTATTTTTTTAAAATGAGCGCATTATTAATTTTAATCGATCGTCGAACGAATATTTCAAGATTTTGTTATAGAGCGCTTGAATTTCGAAGAAATTGTTTTTTACGCCCAAAAATCAGGGGTTTTTAAAATATTTCTCCTCCGTCATTTTTTGAGATACGTTTTCACGATTTACATTCATTAAAATACTGCAAATTTCTCAACCGATCGTCGAACGAAAATTTTCAAATTTGTTTCTGAGTTTTGCTACAGGAAGCCAAATGTGGTAGTTAAAAATATCACTCATAAAAATTCAATTTTTAAACCTAAATTATATAAATTTTTCAATTCAAATATGATTTTTAACTCAAATTTTTACAGGGAATCCAAAAGTGTTAATTTCATTTCTCTAGCATGCTGGGAAGTGTCAATTATTGTAAATGATAAAAAATATGAGAGTGCCCGTTCATTTCCGGTTGCGAAAAACTAATCAATTCAAAATTCATCATTGTCGAAATTAGGCGCAATCGATTCAGAATCGCATAAATATTTTGATGGAAGTCATTTTACTGGATATAACAGATGAATGGCTTTATGACTTTCATTTGCGACTCCCACCCCCTTAAAAAAACTTTTTGGCGGTCGAAAATGAAAATCATGGGAGGTCTGTTTTCTTCTAGGTGCATCATATTATATGATAGGGAGCGCAGCGGTAAAACTACAGAGAGAACTACAGTAGTTGATACAAATTTGTTGACCTCGCGGGGGTTGTTGACCCAGAAAAAAACGATTCCAGGCAGAAAAAAAAGTTTTTGGCCATCTAGTGGTCAGAAATGACTTTTTAAAACGCCCATTTAGACCCTATTACACCTAAAAGAAAAATGTTTGCTCCTGGTTGACCTCATTTACAGGTTGGTTCAACATGCTATCATAAAAATTTGATAGGATGAGCGCCGCTTCATACAAATGGCTGTAGAAGTCTAGTATGAAAATATTTTCAACCGAAAACATCAGAGACAATATAAATTGTACGAGGATTAAGATTATGTTAATTAAAATGTTATGGCATATTCGTCTGTCAAATGAGAGCGTTCAAAAAAATAAAAACAGTTTTTTTCTGAACACCTTTGTCTCACAAAACTGACGATTGACATAAAACGAATTATTATAATGTTTTTAAACTCCACTCACTGATGCAGAATTTTTCAAGGAACAAAACTGTTTTTTTNATTTCGATGACTGATTCCCGGTCACGTGATCAACCTAGGAAGCCAAAAAATTTTCTACCGCATATTTTTTTCCAAGGTTTCACGTGCAGAAAACTATTTGTCGCTATCTTGTCTAGATCTCCCAGTCGAAATCATGGTGGTCGTACCTAAAAAAAACGACTTTACCGATAAATATTTCTCTATTATAAATTTATTTCTTTTGAAGTTAATCAATCGCATCTTTACCTCTAATTTAGTATTTTTTTTGATATTTTTTTATTTCGATCTGTTTTTGAATGAACACAGTGTTCAACACACACATCCTGATATTCGGTGTCTGCGTGATATCATCCCTATGTAATCTTATTTTTTGATAATTATGATCGAACCAAATTTATTGCGCCTTTTTGTACTCTTAAGCGCCTCATATACATTTGTAGTTTAAAAATATACATAATCAAAAAATTTTTGTTTTTGGTGTTGAGAGAAATAAGTTTTTTAAATTTCAAATATAAAATTTGCAGTTTTTTAACGTTTCGATTATTTATTAATTAAAAATAAGTTTGAAACACATCGAGTATTTGGAACAAAAAATAATTTGGCAATCAGGCTCTCAGATGCTTGCCAAATTAAAAGCCTGATTGGTTTTTCTATTTATTCCAAGTCAAAAATGTCATTTCATAGATTAAATCTAAAACAATTTATTTTAATCTATTTGAGCGAAACAAAAATTCCGAATCAAGATAAAATTTTGAAAACCAAACCGGAATTGAAAAACTCGAAAAAGTGTTATCGGATCAAATCGACGAACTCTCAATTCTATTTTGGGCATACAATGTGTTTTATAAAAGTGTTTTTTTTTCATTTCCTAGAAACAATTTATAAAACAAAATAGCAGAATTTTTAGGTATACAGGAGACCATCGGCGTTCGAGCAATATAAAACGTAAAGTTAGCTCGGAAGTGGCATTTGTATGATTTTTTTTAAAATTTTGGGGGATAATATCGAAGATCCTGCCTAGTGTCCTTTAATCTTGAGCGTCATCACTTTGAGCCAGTGTCCAATCATAATACCCGATTGTCGACTCAATTCAAGAATCCCGCGATTTAATTGGCCACTTTATCAAATTTATGACGATCAAGATAAAAACGAAACTAGGCAGGATCTTCGTGACCGGACTAAATTATGACCTTTCTTGTTTTTCCAATTCCATTCTTTACAACTTCATTACATTCCCTGGTTAATTAAAGTCACATGACAAGTTTTGAATAAATTTCAATAATCCAGATAAAACTTACTCCAAACGCGTAATTTACCCCTATTTATTTGGAAATCTTTTTTGGACCAGATTATGAAGTTTTAGAAGAATCTTAAGTGGTTTTCGAAAAACCTTTCATATACAGTAAATATTTACGGTTATAACCGGAAAATTCGGAAATCGAAAAACCGCTCTGCAATGTCACGTTTTTTAAAAAACGTTATATTGTGCCTCAAAATTTAAAAAATATCGTATGTTCCAGTTCTGAACTATCTCACCGAGAAATGTGAGGCATCGAAATCCCAGACCTAGGTTATCTAATTCGATTCCAGCTTGCAATTTCCCAACATTTTACACCCACAGCCCCCTTAAATGATCGAAACATACCTTTTGAAAATGCAATAATTGACGTATCTACTAATTTGGATACTCTTTTTTCTGCTTCCTTAATTTTTTCTTCTTCCTGTTGCTCTTCACTAGTTTCAACTATAGAATCAATCGGTTGAAATCTAGTTTTTGACGGTTTTTTATAATTAACCGGAGCAACCGCGGTTATTGGTCGGTTAACATCATTTTGTGGTCGAAAAGCCGTGGTTGGTGGCCGATTTGAAGAGGAAATAGAACTACCGAATTTTGCGCGACCATGGCTGGTCAGGGCACGGTTGAATTCTTCATCATTTTCAAGATTAGTATCAATTTCTTTGATTTGTTTTAAAATTTTAGTTTATAACCAGGGTTCACCACGAAACCATCTTATATTGTATAGGAAGAAATATCTCTAAAGGTAACTTTTTGAACTCGCCCACTGTCCAGCAAAAAGTTCCTACTAGGAACAGAGAAACGGTTTTTCCCATTGCATAGCTGACAAAATATGATCACTGAAAACAGATTCTGCAA
>SCLH01000169.1:439424-459304 GCA_004367855.1 Oikopleura vanhoeffeni
CATTTAACTACTGCAAACGGAGTTAAGTGTCGTTAATAGGACGTTTAAAAGGACGGTCTTTTTTACTGCCAGGTGCTTTAATAGGACGCGGATTTTAATATATTTTATTTGTAGCTATAGTGCATCGTGTTATAACCTAGTAACTAATTATGGATCGTTTCAAGCATCTTTGTAAGACAATTTTAAAAACGAAGCTAACAGGACGGAAACCCTGGGGGGGCTTTTATTATTAATACTGTTTCTTGCATATTTATCGCTAAAAGGTGATTTTACATTGTTTTTGCCTGCGATATTCGTTCGTCATGTCTGTTCATCATCTTATAATATTCGGTTTTTATATATTACTTGTCCAATTCATAACTGTCAACATTAAATTACAGTTATGGATAATTTTCGGTCGGTGCTTATAGTAGATATCGGTCTACTAACGGCACCATTGAGACTGGGGGTCGTCTTTTCAAAAAGCATCATACTATTACAATAAGATTTTTCTTTATTTGTATTAAAAACATATGAAAAATCTTATTTTTTTATTCAAGGAAGATTTTTAGAATGTTTCTTCATTATAACCGCGATATTTCAAGCGGCGTCGAAACTTGAGGGGATTCAAAATATGATATCAGACAATGGGCTTCAAATATGGCCTCAGATCACCTCAAGTCTCGACAAATCACTTTTAGTCTCGACGCTTTTTTCAAATTGAACTTATAATTAGTTCAAATTTTTAGGGATTGACGCCATCCAGACAAAATAAACTGCAATCTCGACCAATGGAGCAGCAGGTTTATGATCAGCTAGTGCGAAGGGTTGTGGCTCGAGAACCGACTGTTAATTTAGGAGAGGTTTACTTTAGTGCTCAAGTATTCAAACTTTATATGATAAAAATTAAATCACTTGAAGAAACATTATTGGAGAGAATTTTAAGTTAAAAAGTAAATCAAATAGTAAATCTCAGATTAAGGGCGGAGAGTAGAACATCATCAAAATGTTCAAGCTGAAGAGGAAAATATGGAAGTCGAGACAAACTCCTGTTTATTTTCAGTCAATGGCCGAGATGTTGAAGCAAGAGCTGTAATTATGTTTTCTAAGAATATTCTTGGATTCTTAGGACTAGGGGTTGCTGATAAAAAAACAATGTAAGTATAATTTGTTCGTAAATTGTAGTATACTTAAACTAAACATGGTTTATTTCGAGGTTAATCGTCATATAACTTTCTTGCGTCCTATTAACGGTACTCTATCTTGTTTTTTCTAATAAACCTTTTAAGTAATCAAACGCAATAACTATCTTTTTAAGGTATGACAAGGCAACAAAAAAGCAGACAGAAGTTCTTCAGATGCTGAAATTAATAGGATTTGGATTTTTGACGGGCAGAACCCCTTATGGTAACAATTTTGATCATTTTCAACTTGAAGATTTCAGAGGCTTGGGCTATACTGAAACCGAAGCAAATAGTCTGAAACAAAAGTTAGCAATTGCTGTTTCTAAGGGTGTTTCCGTAATAGATTCGAATAAACGAACCAGAAGTGATAAATTTGATTCGCCAATGCATCTTGAACGAAATAACGCAGTTAGGCGATTCCTTGAAAATCCACTTTACTCAATCTTAAGTGATAAAATAAACCACTCCTGTACCGTTGATGGCGAAGAACATGTTAGATACCGCTTCCTTCGCTTTTCCATTAGTCAAATGTATGAAAAGCTTAAGGCCAATACACAAATAAATGTCTCAGAAGCTACATTACGAAAACTTTTGAAGATATGGAAGCACTTGAAACCTAATACTCCGTCCACGAACACAGCAGTGTGTGTTCACTGTGATCAGCTGCGAAAATTCACAAGAGCTATTGAGCATCACCCTGAAGACATGATCCGAGAACTTTTCTTGAACCATGGCTGCATATCAGAATTGGTTGTTTGCGGCCCGGAAGTTCGAACTTATAGATGTTTAGAATTTAATTGCGATCAATGTGGCAGTCTTTCTTTTCTTCGCAGAAAATTAGAATACACGACTATTCAGGCATTTTACGATACTGATGATTTACACTTCGGGTATCAATTATGGCAAGTCAATTCTGTAGATCGTGTGTCTGAAGTGTTAGACAAATTCTCGGAAATTTCGGAATTTACTGAAGATTTGTTTAATTGGCTGAAAAAATCGAAGTTACCTTATCATAGACAAGTGGTCCATATTCAGGATAACTATATCGACACACTTAAAAGTGTAAACCATGATGGCAATATTGTGACAGTTTTGAACGAAGATAACCTAGTTCTGAGGCTTGATCAAGCCATGCGACCGCTCCAGTCAAATAACCAAGAG
The DNA here is from genome assembly GCA_004367855.1 of Oikopleura vanhoeffeni. Classification (NCBI taxonomy): domain Eukaryota; kingdom Metazoa; phylum Chordata; class Appendicularia; order Copelata; family Oikopleuridae; genus Oikopleura; species Oikopleura vanhoeffeni. The sequence goes on from SCLH01000169.1 coordinate 441,749, forward strand.
CTGCAATCAATGCATTTCAGACGTCGTGGCTTCCCTCTCCTTGGAATCTTAATAACATGGTTGTGTAAAGATACAGGTTCGTCTAAAACTTCTAAATATATTTCTTTAAATTTGCGTCCTATTAAACGTCTCAAATAATTACCGTAAATTATTTGTATATAACTTATTTTTAATAAAAGGTCGTTTCATGAAATCGCACCAATTTGTTATGGCAGATGCATCGAAAAAGGCGAATTGGGATTATACGGCTCAGGGAATAAAGGAAGCTTTGAATGATATTTTTCCAATCATTGGTTCGAGAAAACATATTATTTTTGTGACAGATGGCTGCACGGCTCAGGTGATTTATCTTTTTATATACATTTCTTGAATAACTATCTTTAAATAGAATAAAACTGCATCAGTTTTTTATAAAGAATTTGCCAAGGATGTTCAAAAAATAACTTAGGGTAACTTCTTTTTTTAGCGGTCCCAACCCCCCCTCTTGGAGCAAAAACCGTCCGTAGGTATCAAGAAACGTTTTATTGCATCGTGTAGCCAGCGAAAATTTAACCTTTCAATTTTTTATGGTTTTCAGACTTCCGTTCACCGTAATCAGCAGAAAACCCATGGTATGGCGGTTTTGAGAGACTAGATCATAATCTCAACATGATTTGTTACATTAGAGGCCGGTAACTATCCTGAAAAAAATAAGTTTTGCCATTTGTGTTTTGACACCGGAACACCACCCCGGTGGCGTAAAGAGCACTTTTGAAATATCGACACTTGGTATATAGGGGCCTAATCATACTGTATTTGGATAACTTTTCAAGGAAAAAATTTTTGCATCATTCTGTTTTTGGCACACAGACACCACCTGGTGGCGTAAAGAGCCACTTTTCTTGAATATCGACACTGGGATATCATAGGGGCCTAGAAATTCATACTTATTGGAGTAACTGTTTCAGAGAAAGATTTTTGGCATCATTGTTTTGGCCCGACACCACCTGGTGTGTAAAGAAGCAATGTTTAAAATTATCGACAATGGAATATTCATAAGAGCTGAAATTATACTTACGGGGTAACTTTTTAAGAGAAAATTTTTGGCATCATTTATTTGACACCTGAGCACTACCTGGGTGGTGTAAAGAGCAATTTTTAAATATCGACAATATGAATCATCATGAGGCTGAATTATACTTATGGGGGGTAAACTTTTCAATAGAAAAATTTTGACATCTTTTTTGTCTGTTGTTTGAATGAATGTGAATACTAATCATTGCGGCAAATAAATGATAAATGGAATTAAAATGCTTTAAGTAATTATCCGTACTTTTAAGCACCTCTAGGCTTTTGTTACTTTGGTGACTTGAGTTTGCCCAGTGCTATCACGTTTTTCGCTTCATTCATTATCAAACTATACCTAAAAATAATACAAAAAAAATTTAACGGTGTTTCCATTTACATCGCATTGTGGTTGCCCAGCGCGCAATTTGCCTTTTTGTCTGATTTTTTGAAATTGCGGCAAATTTTTGGAGCAGATTTTCATTTTTTGTACAGCTTTTAATAAATGGGGTGCATTGTACGAGACCATATTTTCATATAATTTTCTTGTGTCGATTTTTACGTGTGGTATAACTTTTTTAAATCAATGTTTCATGCAAATTTGCATGGGTGTCAGGTTTCAAAAAGTTACCCAAAAGGTATGATTTCGGGTCTTGATGATATTTCAAGTGATGATATTTAAAATTCTCTTATACACCAGGTGGTGTCGGTTTGTCCAAATAAATGTTGCTAAATTGTCTGCTTGAAAGTATCCTAAGTTAGAATTTCAGGTCTTTATTGTAATTCAAAAATTTGCTTTTACGACCCAGGTGGTATACGTGTCTTAAATAAATAATGTCAAAACTGATTATCTTGTTTCTTGGATAATAGTTGACCACCAATTATAGTCGCGATTGATTTCATGGGCGTCTATTGTGCTCGATGCATTCATTTAATTGTGCTCGTCTTGCCTACATCCACTAGATGGTTGCTGTCCTTTCCGGTTGTTCAATAACAATCATCGATGCTCGAAAAAACTTCTTTGCTCTTCAAGTTGTACCCTGCCTTTCAGTGATATTGTGCAGTTCTAAACTGCTTCCGTTGTTGAATTCAAAATTGCTCTTTACACCACCAGGTTTGTGTCAGGTGTCAATAAATGGATGTCTCCACAAAATCTCCTTCTTAATAAAAGTTACCCCGTTAGTATTTAATTTACCTCTATGATATTCATTGTCTCGCGATACTTTTTCCTTTAAATTGATTTTACACCACCAGGTGTGGTGCGTGCCAACGCGTAATCACATGCGATGCGCCATAAATTTTCTTTGATAAAGTTCACTCCACTAAGCGTAAGGTACTGTTTTGGCCCCTATGACTTTCAGTTCCGGATATTCAAAACGAGTGCTCTTTTACGGCCACCAGGGTGGCTTGCTGGTGCCCAAAAATGATGCCAAAATGTTTTTCTTGAGAAAGTGCTACTTTCTCTCCATAATAAGTTATGATTTTAGCGCCTTGATATACCATGTTGTCGCTACTTCAAAAAAAGTGCTGCTTTTACCACGGGTGGTGTCCTGGTGGTCAAAAACAAATGGCCAAAAATATTTGTGTTTCGATATTACCCTCTAGGTATAAAATCTGTTAGATCTTGATTAGTTCCTCTCAAACCGCCAATACCAGTGTTTCTGCTGATTACGGTGAACCGGTAACAGTTGAACCATGTATATTATAACTAAGTCATGTAATATGTTGGAGTGTTAAATACCTCGTGGCTTACACGATGCAAAAAACCCGTTTTTATACCTACTACGGTTTTTTGCTCCAGAGTGTNGTATACCAATTAATCTTTGTTTTGAGTGTCAACCATGGGCAAAACACTTTCCTAAAAACTGACTATTTTCAAATTTTAATTGACGCAATAGGTCGCATTTAATTTTTTTAGAAGTAAAAGATTGGAAAAAAATCTCAAAAAATCAACCCTCCGTAATATTTGAACAAAATTTCCAAAAAAAAACTAAGTTATTTTTTGACATCCTTGCAAAATTCTTTATAATGTATTCGAACGAGACAATTCTACGATGTTTTTTTTGGCATTTTTAGATGATTTTAAATATGCAAAAGCCTTTATAAAGGCTTTGTGCTCACACGGGTTAAGGGGCTACTGATCGGTTCACAGAATTTTCTAAAAACTGGAGACCAGACTAATTAAGGGGTGGTCAGGGTGAGAATTTTTGGTCATTTTCGACTTTGATCGTAAATTGTGAGAAAACTAGATATGATAAAAAAATAAAATTGATGGTTTTCGTAATTTCCTTCTGGCAGTAGAGAGCAAAAAATATTCAAAAAACGACGATTTTTCGATGTCTATCTCCTCCGTCAATATTATATGAAAGTTAATTAAATTTTAACAATGGAAGCAAAACTGCTTTTCGAAGAATAAATGGTGAGCCCTTTTCAAATATTGCCCTAGAATGCTCTTGAGCGCCAAAAATATTGAATTTTACTAGTTTTTTCAAAATCTCCTCCGTGAATTTTTGACAGAATTTTTTTCGACACGATTTATATGTCCCTTGAACACTTGAGAATAACTTATGGTGGACACATTTTTTATTTTCCATCTTGTTACGTAACAGGTGCACTTTCACGAAGTAGTAAAATAAATTTTTGCTCCAAAATATCTCAAAATCAGAATTTATAGTAAATCTCTGTGAATTCATTTTTGAAAGTTTTAACCTCATATCTTTTTTAGTTTTTAAGCCAATCAGAGACGCGTAATTCTCTCATGCCAGAAGCGGGACCCTCTGAGTGGCAGGTATTACTCAAAAGGCATCTTTTTAAATTCTTGATTTTTAATGTTATGTGTACCTTTCGAAAAGTTCGATTTCACCGTATTGCCCGAAAACTTCTTGAATAAGTTCATCTGTACAATCCGATTTCAAGCCACCAACAAAAATTTTGGCATTTCGCTTTTCGGCTCTTTTTGGATCGATCTTTTTACCATCTAAATACAAATTTTATACTAAATTTCCTCTCTAATACATTTAATCATTTTTTTTGCAAAACATAATCACTAACCGAGATAATGTTCGTGCGTGTTGCAAACGCTATTAACAGCTTCTTCAGCTTCGAAAAGAACAAAACCAAATCCACGTGAAGATCCAGTGGCCGGGTCGACTTTAATTTCGACATCTCGAACGGGACCAAAACTGTCAAAATAGGCACGAAGGGAAGCTAGAAATATTGTTTTATTAATAAAGTAACTCAAGTAAATTTATGAATTTCTCTGTTTTTCATAAAATTTATTTTTTTTGACTAGTTTTGGTTTATTACCATCATCAGAAATGCGAAAAATATTAAAAAAAACTTTTCGCAGAGTAATTTCGCAAAATAAATAACAACGGGCTGCAAGTATTTTGTTAAAATATTTTTTGTATTTCTGTGCATTCTGATGATGGTAATAAACCAAAAGTAGTCAAAAATATAATAAATTTTATGAAATAGTATTATTTTATCTCGAACAAAACAATATAACTCTGTCTTGTAAGTACATGTAGGTATTTTCTCTGTATTTTTTTTTGGTCTCACCCAACCTTTGTCCCCATGCTTTTTTGAAACGTTCAAGATAATTCGAACCGGATTTCTGCTAGTGTTGGAGTTACCCTTGGGTCCGTTTTTTTAAGATGCCTAAATCTGGCGAGTGAGATACCTGAAAGTTAGGCCAGCATTACGATTACTTATTGACCATGTGGGTCATTAAATAAGTTTTTATTCTACATGCAGCATGTAACATGCTCAAGCAGAGCCCAGATTTCTCGATAACCGCTATGAGCACTAGAATTCCTTTGGACTCGATTTGTACCGTTAAACATAGACGGCTACATGGAAATATGTTACATTGGGCCTTATGTCTAGGGAGCGCACCCGTTTCCAATTTCTAGTTTAACGTCTCGAATTAGCGAAAACGGAAAAGAAAATCTTAAGCAGAAATTCAAGGCAAGAATATGTAATAAAAATAAAAAAAGTAATAGAATGATTTTTGCCGGTGTATATCGTATTGGTTTAATAACCGTTTCACCTTTCGTCTAAGCTCCGTTAAGGTTAGCCAATACTTTTTCGTGTTCTCCTGAAATATTGACATCTTAAAGTGACCGAAATTGATCCGGGACGTCCTGGGAAAAATTTTTGAAAAGATTAAGAGTCAGTCTTTGCATAAATTTTTCCTTCAAAATGACGAATTTTTTTTTTCACACAATTTTCAAAATTTTTTATTTTCAAAGTAAATTTTGAACGATTCTGTATAATGCTAAAAATGCTGAAGTTAGTGCTCTAAATGGGCGTTTTAAAAAGTCCATTTCTGACCATAGATGGCCAAAAACTTTTTTTTTGTGCCGGAATCGTTTTTCAGAGTCAACAACGCTGCGTGAGGTCAAAGAAATTCTGTATCAACTACTGTAGTTCTCTCGTTAGTTTTACCGGTACGCTCCTTACCTATGTCACATAGGGTGGGGTGAGCTAAAAAAGCTACGTTTTGTTTGAAAAATTTCTAGTTCGCTACCTGTAGTTGTATTCTTCGAAATTCCTCCAACAAACATTTTTGTATTATTTGGGGAGTCCCTGGAGTTAATAATACTTCCGTCTGTTGCGAGTGATTTGACTGCACTTGCTATTCTAGCTACTGGTGCAGCTCGTGGCTGTTCATAGCTATTACCGCCATAGCTAGTTTGTCCGTAGCCATTATCGGCTGGTGCCGCACCATAACCACTCTAAAATAAATAAAGTTAAACGAAAGTTAATAAAATTTTGTTTTTTTAAGAAGTGTATTTTTATCTCGGTGAGATAGCTTGGAACTGTCCGATCGATCTTTTTGAAATTTTGGTTCAGCATACAACTTTCCAAGAAAGATGACACTGCAGAGCCGGTTTTTTTACCGGACATTTACCAAAAATTACCGGTTTTCTCGACAGAATAGATATAAAAATTACCGGTAAAAATCGGAAATGGAAAAAACCGGCTATCGTAGCTTGAAAAGTTATAATGTCGCCCAGAATTTGAAAATGATCCCATATACGGTATATTATATCCATTATGATGCCCGAGAACTTAAATATCTTATTTGCCTGTTAAAAGAATAGGGAATAAGATATTTAAGTTACTCGGTCATCATGATCGTATTTCAGAAGCGTATTTATTCATGATATCCGACTGGTATTATATACCGTATATCGATCATGATGAACCAAGTAACTTAAATTAATCTTATTCCCTATTCTTTTAACAGCAAATAAGATATTTAAGTTCTCGGGCATCATAATGGTATAATATACCGTATATGGGATCATTTTCAATTCTGGCGACATTATAACTTTTCAAGCTACGATAGCCGGTTTTTTCCATTTCCGATTTTTACCGGTAATTTTTTATATCTATTCTGTCGAGAAACCGGTAATTTTTGGTAAATGTCGGTAAAAAACCGGCTCTGCAGTGTCATCTTTCTTGGAAAGTTGTATGCTGAACAAAAATTCAAAAGATCGATCGGACAGTGTCCAAGCTATCTCACCGAGATAAAATACACTTCTTAAAAAAAAAAATTTTATTAACTTTCGTTTAACTTTATTTATTTTAGAGTGGTTATGGTGCGGCACCAGCCGATAATGGCTACGGACAAACTAGCTATGGCGGTAATAGCTATGAACAGCCACGAGCTGCACCAGTAGCTAGAATAGCAAGTGCAGTCAAATCACGCAACAGACGGAAGTTTATTAATCCAGGGACTCCCCAAATAATACAAAATTTTGTGAGGAATTTCGAAGAATACAACTACAGTAGCAACTAGAAATTTTCAAACAAAACGTAGCTTTTTAGCTCACCCCACCCTATGTGACATAGGTAAGGAGCGTACCGGTAAAACTAACAGAGAAACTACAGTAGTATACAAATTCTTTGACCTCACGGAGGTTGTTGACTCTGAAAAAAACGATCCGGCACAAAAAAAAAGTTTTTGGCCATCTAGTGGTCAGAAATGGACTTTTTAAAACGCCCATTTAGAGCACTAACTTCGATTTTAGCAATAAAACCATTTACCTGATTTCAGAAGTAGAGCCGTTGTCACAAAAAATTTGCCAACTTGAAAATAAAAAATTTTGAAAATTTGTGAAAAAAAAAATTCGTCATTTGAAGGAAAAATTTATGCAAAGACTGACTCTTAATCTTTTCCAAAAATTTTTCCCAGGACGTCCCGGATCAATTTCGGTCACTTTAAGATGTCAAATTTTCAGGAGAACACGAAAAAGTATTGGCTAACCTTAACGGAGCTTAACGAAAGGTGAAACCGTTAATTTAAACCAATAACCGGTATTATCACCGGCAAAAAATTCATTCTTTTATTTTTTTTATTTTTCATAATTCTTGCCTTTGAATTCTGCTTAAGATTTTTCTTTCCGTTTTTCGCTAATTTCGACCGTTTAAAACTTAGAAATTGGACCGGTGCGCTCCCTAGNACGAACCAAATATAAAGGAATAAAATAAGTTATACTAGATAGACAGCCAAAATTGCCTATATTTTGCTATAGCCTATAGAGTTTGGCTGTCTAGCCGTAAAAAAGCGGCGCATTCGAGAAAACTCACGCTATATATATCAAAGTTCGTTAATTTCTATAATATATCAAAGATTGGGATCCCTAGGCCTCTACTTTCGCGTTTGACTCGCGTTAGACAAATGAGAGCATCGGATATCACTCCATTGACCAATAAGAGCTGCGGAAATAAGTTCAAACACGATCGCGAAAGTAAAGGCCCATTGATCCCCTTTTTAGATAATTAATATACAAATTTTCATGGTTTTTTTAGCGAAATTCAGCTTCCATTTTCACCGGTTCTTGATAAAATGTTAATGTGAAAATAATTAAATTTGACTAATCGCGGCCAAGGTAGCTTTTTTTTAGGGGAACCCACCCTTGTCAGCATAATAACTCGAAGGCCATAAGAGATATCGAGAAAGGGTTTTTTGTATCATGTACACAAGTGAATTTGTGACACGGAAAACTTTCAGTTTTTTTGTAGTCAACCGGTTCACCGGCAATTGATTTTCAAACCGAATGTTCAGAAGTTCGAATCTCGATAGGCACAATTTTTATTACCTTTTTTGATCAGAATGTATTTCTTGTTGATAATAATCAGTCTCTATGTGGCAACGGATTAACAGAAGTGTGGAAATAACAAAATTTACGTACAACATATTTCCGAAAAAAAAAAATTTCGAAAATTCCCATGTTTTGTTTAAAAGGAAAACCGGTAATTTCAAAGCTCTGTTACCGGTGAACTGGTTGACATATAAAAAAACAAAAAGTTTTCCGTGTCACAAATTTACTTGTGTATGTGATACAAAAAAACGTTTGTTGATATCTCGTATGGTCTTCGAGTTATTATGCTGACAAGGGTTCCCCTTAAAAAAAGCTACCCAAGCATGCCGCGATTAAAAATGAAAAATATCACGCTAGAGGTGTTTTTAATGAAAGTGAGAACCCGATTGGTCAGACCAAACTCGTTTGACGCGATGAGTTTTCTGATTTTACAAATCGGGCACTGTATAAGATTTATGAAGTTGTGAAACGCGAAAAAAGAAGAATTTGAGTAAAATAATCACGAGCAAATTGTATTGTCACCTTTTGAATATTATGTGTTAACTTTTATTCGTACCTGTTGGACTGGAGCGCCATATGTGGTTCCTCCAAAACTACCATAATCTGCCTGATTTACTTCGTAGGCATTCCCAGACATGATTCAAATAATCAATAATCTTTAGAAAGAAAAATGTTAAATTAATATTAAAATTATTTTGCACCATGAGATTCCTCGATTAAATTGTGCCCAGGCTGTTTAAAATTTCAACATCGAGGAAAATATGGTGATTTGTGATAAATGTTAAGGTACCTGTTGTTTATATCAGAGTTTTAGGGACTTATATTTAGTTAATTTTACATCTTCTGATTCGTTATAATTTATGAAAAATTCAGCGGTGGTATTTTTCGCTAAAATAGCCTTTTTGGAAATAACCACAATTTTTCTCGGAACATGTTTACCATTTTTTTTTGTAATTTGACACCCTCAAAATTTTGTTTAAAAAAACGAAAAAGATGGAATTCGACCTCTTAGGTAAAGGTATCATATGACAAACGTGTCATATTGAGAAACTACTCAGGTGGGTATATTTCCAGGTCCACGGGTCATCTGACTTAGAATATGAAAAAACTGTAATTTGACTCCTTGAGAAGTGTCAAATAACAAATCATTTCGGCAAAAAGTTGTACTACAGGCCAAAAATTGACTTGAAAATAAATTTAAGGTCAATTTCCAGAGAGGTGAAATTTTTTGGTCTTTTCATTGGCAATTGGATGCAGAAATCCATTTGGAATTATCTTCTTCCACAAAAAATGGGATGAGGTCAAAAGGTAAAAAAGCAACCTTATCAAATTTTTTTTGGGGTTTTTATGCAATTTTGATATTAAAATGATATTTGTCAAGTGAAAAATACCGCCGCCGAATAATTCGGTGATTTAAAATAAACCCCTTTCAAAATGTGACCGTTAATTATGACTAATAAATAACCATGGAATTTTAAAAATGGAGTTTATTCTTAATTACACCGTTTTTTAATAAAAATCTAGAATCATACATCTAAATAAAAATAAGCTGAAGAAATTTTAACAGTAAAAATTTAAATTTTTAACTAAAAACATTTTGTTGTAAAATAAACATACAAACATAGGGTAGTTCATATGAAATTTTACTCACTTTATGAGTATCTAGCTTAACTATCCCCATGATATATAGAATTATTACCCCTTCTTAGATTTTTGTAGAAAATTGGCCAATTTGAAAAAATCGAAATTTTTTCAAAACTCTTTTTAAAACAAGAACTACCTTTAGTTCAATTTAAACCCGAATTTTAGTTTATTTTTGTATTTACATATTATTTAATTAATTTAACAGTTAGACTTAATATAATAACTTTTTTGCATTTTTAATAATTTAAGGAACAGTGTGTTTTTACTTATGTATCTCTTTAAATTTATATTTTCGCTTATAATCCGTTAGACGGAGGTAAAGAGCTAAATTACCATTAACTCCATCATTACAAGAATCAATCTAAAAATAAATTTTTGAATTAATTTTTCAGGAATTGATAGTAGGCTTAAATTACTCGGTACTGGGTATCAAAACCATCAGGCACAGATAACGTACCAAGTTATTTTTCGACTTTCCACCAATTTTTATCTAGTATAATGAAAAACTTAATTTTCAATGTTTTTCAAAATTTTGAAAACAGTTTCAGAAAATATCGTAGGCAGGTTGTACAGCATTTGAGAAAATAAAAGAGAATTAATAAAGGGTTAACAGGTTTAAACAAAACGTCCGGTATCCCATTATGGTTATGGCTTTCGAAAAACATAACGGATTAACGAGGGGTTATAAATGGACATATATAGTAAATCCGTTTAGATTTGGAAATTTTTATTGAGCAAACATTTTAAAAATTGGAGATGGCCTAGAATATATCACCAATTTGAAAAAAATATTTATTGTTTCTCGAGATTTCAATAGTGAAAACTACATTTATTATAAGCCTTTGTTTTATTTCAAATCATAAGATTGGGTTAAAAAAGTTAACAGCTCTCAAAAACTGTTCCCGTTTAAAACACAATCTGATGATGATTTGAAATAAATCGAAATCTTATACAGTATAAGTTATACTAAATGTAGTTTTTACATTAAAAATGCAAACTTTGAAAAAAAAGACATGTTTTGGCTAAGATGTAAGAATTACTTTATACAGCAAAATGATATTGAATTGGCTCAAAGCGCTATGTTACGCTACTTCGATAACAAATCGAAAATATTCTCACATTTGCGTTATCTCCAGCTCACTAGATGGCGCCAAAACTAAAATTGTTTCTGATAAACTACACATCCCCCTAAATTAGATACAGTAGAGAGCTTTTAATAGGACGCGAACGGGCTCCAACTTTTAGCTATTTTATTCGAATAAATTATGAAAAATTAAAATTTCAGCATTTTCAGTATAAAATGAATCTTTTTATGGTGAAAACGCTAAAATTTTAGTTTTTTATGATTTATTTGAAAAAAAATGGATAAAAGTTGAAGCCAGTTCGCATCCTGCTAAAAGTTCTCTACTGTAGCTGTTTCAGTTTGTCACAGCATTTGTTCTAATTAATTTAAGATAATAAACTATACAAATTCTCCCGGTGGCTTTAATTATTACGTAATAAATAAGTAGTGATGCACGCGTTCTAATTGGTTAAAACCGAATAGTAAGTTCAACAATTTTAGTAACATTAAAATTTCAAACATGCAATCACAGTAAAAAGGGCCCAGTGCTTATTTTTTTGACTTTTTGTTAAGCAATTTAGCATTTTTGTCGACATTTAGAAGCGTGTTTATAAATAATTTGAAGATAACCGCCATTGGGAGCTCCGTGACTTCGAAATGGTCGAGTACTTTGACAATCTAAATCAAATAATTGATTCAAATGTACAAATACCCCCCAAACGTACCATCATGGTAGAAAAAAAATTAAAATCTCTCCATATTTCGAAAAATAACCCCAATTTTTTATTTGATATGAAACCAAATAAGTCAGATTGACAATATTGGAGTTCGATAAGCCTCCGAATGGGTGAGATAGTTCGAAACTGATTCATCCGATTCTTTTTTAATTTTTGGGCCATAGTATAACTTTATAGGCTATGTGCCATTGCGGTGTCGTTTTTCAATTTTTTCTTTCGGAAAATTTAGGTTTCTCGAAAAAAACCTAAAATCAAAAAACGACTCTGCAGTGGCACGAAGCTTGAAAATTTATATTTAGAAACTAAATTTCAAAATTATTGTATGTAATAGTTCCGATCTCACCAAACATTTTGAGGTTTTTTAAATTATATTGATAAAATTTAGATTTTTAGTTATTTATGCGGAATAAACTTTGTAAAGCACTATTTATGCAGTTTTCTTGATTAATCTCTGAAATTAATAATAAACATAAGGTTCCAAAATTTTCGGGAATGATCGATTTTTTAGCTTTAAAAGCCGACATTTCGAAGAATGACCAATGCTGAAGCGATCTACATGTATGTTATGTTCGCATTCTAAAAATATCTTTAAGGCCTCAGAAGTAATAGGATAGCTAGTAAAATACATTAAATGTTATTGCGAAAAAATAAAATTTAAAAACGTTTTTCAATACAATTTTTCAACACATCTCACCATTTTTTATTAAGAAATTTCACTAACTATCCGAAGCAAGAATAGCATGTCTATTTTTACTATGAAACCAAATTCCATAACTTTCCCCAGAAATCAGATTTTACGGAATTTCATTCATTATCAAAAATTTTCTTTTTAATTTTTCAAAAATAATCACAGAAATGAGCCCAACAACTGATAACTCTCTAAATTCCCCAAAAATAGTAATTTTAAAATAAAATATTAACATTTTTACGCAAGTTTTTTGTAAACGCAGCGTCGGTTTAGCTTATATTACTGTCAAATTTGAAAAATGCATTTTTATTATTGTTATACAAAAACTGGGAATTTGAGTACAACACCAAAAATGGCATAATTCAAATTTGACAATATATGTGAAGATTATGTTATATATATTTATATACTATATTAAATTAAACTAGTTATGCAGCAAACGGTTTAGCAGCGATTTAACTCGAAAAACCCACCTCATAATTTAGGTGTCGGAAAATCCGGGAAATTGAACAATAATATCCCGCTTTTTCATTTCTGCGCGTTCTCCCTCAATAAATCGTTTTTGTAAAATATCGTTAGGAATAGTAGGGCATTCTACATAGTGACTATAAATGGCTTTATTTCGATTTCCTGACGAGGTCGAGCCATAGTTTTTGAACTGTATTACGTCCAAACAACCTTAAAAAAAAGTTGGGAGTCAAAAAAAAGAGGAAAAAGCTCAATTTACAAAGAACGCTTCTCTGATTGGCCTATTCTTTAGGAATTTAAAAAATCAAGAATATACATCATTTTAATTTTTTTAAAAGTAGTAAATTTGAATTTTTTTCAATTTTGGACATTTTAAAATTCTTGCAGTCAACAAATTACAAAAATTGACGGAGTCGAAAATGCGTAGTTTTAGTATATTTTAAGTACTTTCCATAAAAATATAAATAAATTAACACAAAAAAATACAGTGTCCGCATGCTATACATGTATTATAGGGGGTCTGCGTATATGGATTATGATGCCCGAGTAACATAAATATCTTATTCCCTATTCTTTTAACAGGCAAATAAGATATTTATGTTACTCGGGCATCATAATGGATATATTCTGTATTCGAAAAACTTTTGAGTGAAAAAATTAGATTTTTTTTAAATAGAAATTATAAGCCCAATGCGCTTAAAAAATGGTTTTCTAATAATGCATGCATCTCGTTATCTGCGAAAAAAAACGAAAAAACAGTATTACGACGTAATTTTAAGACTAATATTTTTCTGTCGAAAAAATGACTGCAGCAAGTAACTTACTATTAAGTACTGACTCACAACGAAATTATATTACCAATTAAACAATACTTGAGAACACACCCCCCCCCTTAAAAATCCCAAAAAATATTATATCACTGAGCTCTTTGTCTATACTACTGGTTACCAATACAATGATTAAAATGAGAATAAATGTTTGAATAATATTGTACATAATATTTAGATAGTTCATCCAATGGGAGCCCGTTCTCTTCCTTGTATTTGTCCGTTCGCTGTACTTTATACCGCATAACAGCCCAGCAGCCTACGGGTTAAATAAAGTCAGTTTTGAAAAGCTTTATTGTTGTAGAATATAATTAGAGTAATATGACTTTAAACGGACGGACAGAGTCGGGCCAAAAATTGTGTCAAGACTTTAAACGGACACTGTAACGCTTTCTACCTGTCCGTTTAAAGTCATATCACTGTAAGGTTAAAATAACGTTTGATTTGCAAGGATCGCCCTTTACGTCAATTACTCAAACTGGACGTTTTATTTACGGTGTAATTCGGAAAGAGGATTTACGTCCAGCCATTTAGTACGGAAAATGAAAAGACTTTAAAAAATGTTTTTGCTTCATAAAAGATTCGATCATACCACAATTGAGAATCGTGGATTTCTGCCTGCTGCGAACAATTCAGATACAGCCCTTCTTTTTTCTTGCTTTAAAGTTGGTTAAACATTTCTTGTATTATTTTTAAATTGTAGCTCGAAAAAAATATTACTTTGATTAACATTTTTCCAAAATTTTTTACTCAAAGTAATATTTTTTCGAGCTAAAATTAAAAATAATTCAAGGGCTGTTTAGCAAAAAAAGTTCTGCCGTTACTACGATACTCTACGGTAGAGGGCAAAAATCAACGATTCTGAGTGGTTTTAATTTCAATCAATCAGAATGGACGATTCTGGACCGTTGTATTATCGAACCACCTTACAAGTATCAATTTTTAACTGAAAACAGTCACCCACTATATGAAAAACCATTATGTAAAACGCCTAAACTTATTAACCAATCAGAGAGCGTATATCTGATAGAGCACAAAAGTATGAACCTGGTTATATCTTAATGTGAACTTTAGTCATTTATTTCGTATTTCCTGGGTTTCAAAAAAATACTTAATGATAGGAAATATACGGCGGAGGTATTTTAAGCATGAAAAGTAGCAAAAACAAACAAAACCTTAAATATTAACGGTTTTTGAAGACAAAAATTAGTTTTTATGTAATTTACATTTTTTTTTTGCTGAAAATACGTTCACCTAAAATAATAGAAAACAAAAGGATAGGTCGATAAAAATTCAGTGTTTATGATAGGACCACTACTACTAATTTTGTATTTAACTCATGGTCAACCGTGAAACAAACTAGAGATCATCTACTTTAGAAATAATTTATGAAAATACTCCTAAAATATTTTCATATTTGTCATAAAAATATTATGGGTTAACTTTCATAATTTGAAACTATGATATGACTCATATAAAAAATTATCGAGACATGTGATTCAAGAATAAGACGATAAATTTTAAATTTCGAATAAATTGTCAAAATATTGAACGTCTAGAATATATTTCAAAGTTTAAAATGCGGCGGTAGCTTTCGAATCGAAATTATTTTAATCTAACATTCAAGTCCTCCAAAAATACAATTCTGAACACAAAAAATCTAAAATTCTGAATTTTTTTTTCGTTTTAAATGCAATTTTAAAATCTAAAATTTAGATGCGAAAGATACCTTCACCGTTTAAAAATGATATTTCGTGTTGAACCCTCGTTAGGTCTTATAAGGCAAAAAGGCATTTCTGAGAAATTAGGTAAAAAGTACAGCGGTTTTCTTTTTTAAAGGTCATTTCCCTGGATTAGGGAAGTTTCTTGTCTATCGGCGATTTTTGAACAATTTAGGGAGGTATAATGATTATAAATATTATTATAATATTGTTGATAAGCATAAAATTGTTCTTTCCCACTTGAATCTGGCTTCGATTTTGTTCGTTGCCGGTAACGCATTATACTCAAACACCCTAAAGTCAAAAATTCGAGAAAAGCGTTTGATAGAAATTTTCATCAAATAATTCTTTTGGTGAAGGTATCTTTGGCATGGAACATTTTTTTGTAATTAAAAAAATCCATGCGAAAGATACTACCGCCGTTTTTTTTATTGTAAAGTATCAATTTTATAAAAAAACGATAAATTATTTTTTGCAAGTTGGAGTCTGATCTATATGAAAAAAGGGTATTACGGTAAATTCTGGACATGATGAATTTATGGTTTTCTTGGAAATGAAGTTATTTCTCGAAAAAATGAATGAAAACGAAAACAAAATTTGTAATACAAATTTTGTATTTAATAAAACTACAAAAGAGCTATTAATATAATATAAATGTTGAAGCCCTTTCGCGTCCTATTAAGAGCTCTCTACTGTATCAATTCAAATAAATTAAAAATTATTGAAAAACTTAAATTCAACAATTTGACATTTTTTTTACTTTAAAATTCTTAACCCTTGGAGGCCTAAAAAAGTTCGCACCAGAGCCACTATATCGAAGATAATCCTTCAGCCAGCTTTCGTACTCAGTGTCATAACTGTGACGGCAGAAAAGATAGTGACCAATTATATCACACGATTCTAAAAATAAGTTGACAATCGTGTGATATGATTGGTCACTATATTTTCTGACATCATAGTTTTGACGCGGAGTGAGAAAGCTGGCCAAATCTTCAATATGGACTGAGCTATGAACGATGCGTACAGAAAAATCATAAAAGATCCACATTCAATTTTTTCTTGAACTAAAACTTGCAATTTCTAGAAATTTCATGCGTAATTGTCTATGAAATGCATGCCTAAAACACCTTTCTAAAATCTGGCTTATGACGATTTGAACTTATCAACCAAAAAAATACGATCTTTTTAGAATCGGCCAAAAAGTTTTATAATACACGATAATGTTTTTTTACCATTTTTGGATGATTTAGGGTCGGCTTGAGCCTTTCAAAATGCTTTGTGCCTCCAAGAGTTAAAATAAAAAATAACTTCGAAATTTTGAACTCGCAATTTCAAACTTTTTACCAAGATAAAATTTTATCACCATTTGCTCAGTAGGAATGGTAACTGCTCTATCAAAATAAAAACCATATTTTAAAATTTCTAACGTCAAATTTTTAGATTTTTCGTAAAAATTAGCCAATTAACTTTAAACTTACTGGTACACTGTGTCCAAACCGTCTGATGTCCATTTACGTTAATTTTTCGTATGTGTGTCCAATATTTTTCCAAATCCTGCCTCCTGACCACATGTGGCACTAGAGTGACCTCGGGTGAATTTATACGCAGCATCATTTCGATTTGATCTTTGGAAGTTTTTAATTTAGATCGGACCATTTTGTCGGTAGAGATATAAAACAAACGGTCGAATATACCTCGAATTCCAACAGAAGATTAAAAAATATGATTTCCTGAAAATAACTCTAAATCATTATTNACTAACAGAACCAACCTTCGCGGTAATTTTGAATTTAACAGTAATCTGATATAATTCCACCTACGCCTACATCTACGCTTTTAAAAAGCTTCTTAAAAAAGCACGCAGTTTGTATCTTCTCCTTTAATTTTCACCATTTTTTATTATTTTTTGTGTCAGGCTCCGGAGAAGCCTTACAAATAATACAAAAACGCTTTTGTTTTATAATTTTGCTTTCAGCGGACAAAAACGCGAAAAAACAAAAAATTAAAATTTTAAAGTGTCAGTTTGGGAGGCTCAGGCAAAAAGTATCTCCTCCGCCAGTTTGAGAGATACAGTTTCGACTCATACTGCATCTGAAAGCACAAGACTTGTTTGACAATGCATTAGGGGGTTTTTTTTGAAATTTTGCTTCGGCGTCTCTTGGGGGCTATGTCAACTTTTCATTTTTAGCCAAATTGTTTGAAATGGTCAGTTTGGGAGGTTCAGCCAAAAGGTATCTCCTCCACCAGTT
>SCLH01000169.1:460153-477726 GCA_004367855.1 Oikopleura vanhoeffeni
CTTGGAAGAGGCCCAAATCAGCGACACCCACTCCCTTAAGTAGCACATACACTGGAGAGCTAGTTTAAACTGACATTTGCTAAAAATTACGATATTTCGCCAGAAAAAAACATCGAAATTACCGGTAAAAATCGGAAATCGAAAAACCGGCTCTTCTAAAATCCCTTGGATGTACAGGCTTGGTATACTCTTCAAGATACGAAGCCCGAAAGAAAAAATTTAGGTTTCCATCACCGTTTGTTCTAAATCTCTACCAACAAAATGGTCCGATCTAAATTAAAAACTACCTTTGGTCAACATTAACGCCTCTTTTTTCCCGATGGCCTGTAAGTTGTCAAAACTGATTTCGATTGTTGGCTGCTCCATACGGGGTTTTTTTATGGTTAGGGAAATGTCGGATGGATTGAGAGGTCGTTTTTGTTGGAATTGATTTAAGGTTTCTTGGATTGAAACCGAAGTACCACTGTGGTATTGTGAGCTGATGATAGGGATAAAATATGACAATTAATAATAAAAAAATCATGGATCCCGAAAATGAAATTTTAAAATTTCCACAGGTGCTGCTAGAGAGAAAAATAAATAAAGTTTCACATTTTTAAAAATAAGCAATTATCAACAAAATTTTGTTACTAGAGTAAATCGAAACCAGGGAAACCGAAAATCGCATTTAAAAAATTTAAATGACCTGGTGCTACTAGAAAAGCAAAATAAAGAAATGAGCTTTAATCGCCTCAAAACCCCATTTGCGGGAGTTGAACGAAAGCTATTTTCATGGATGTAAATTTTAATAAAATTTGAAAACCATATACATTCAAAAAAACATAGTATAGTTAAAAATGTTAACATTAACGAAAGTTAAAGTTGTATAAAATAGCAAAAAATGTGCTATTTTATACCGCCGCCGTTATTATTTCCTTTCCCTCGAACTTCACTCAAGAAAATAAATTCACCTAAAACCAAAATTTAAGGTAGCTGTATCTTTATCACATTGGTCTGGTTTTTTAGTACTAGTCATCATTGAAATATGTACTTTTTTGCAATAAAAAAATTGAATTTTTTACAACGTTTCGTTTTAATTGCAAAAGAGTACATCTATGTACAATCATTATATGTGTGTCTCAATATTTTTGTAATTTTGAGCATAAATTAAGGCTCATTATATAACGTTTCAAGCTACTTGGTAGTGCAGAGCCGTTTTTTTTTATTTCCGATTTTTACCGGGAATTTTCGATTCTTTTTGTACGAAAACTTGATAGCTCAAGGTAAAGTTCCGGTAAAAACCAGACATCGAAAAAACCGGCTCTGCAGTGTCACGTAGTTTAAAAAGTTATATAAAGGCCAGACTATTTCACCTTAGGATTATTTCTTACGAAAAGTGCTTAAAAAACCAGACCATGAACAACTTTTTTTTATAATTTTCCATCAAATTTTAATCATATTTTGTCTCTGACTTGAGGGTGGCAAGTAGGTTCTCACATTTGGAGGGAAGGAATTTGAAAATACAACTTTTCCATTTGAGCTCGAATCTTCAATTTGAACTTCTTCGATGTCCGAATCATCCAATTCAATTTTTACGTCATCGTCATTAAGCGTAATTGTCTCGATTTCCGGCGATAATTCAATTTTTGAAACTCGCTTTTCAGATTCCTTCTCAAAATTTGAATTTGTCGATAAAACCGGCGGCGTCTCGAAAAATCGCGCCGTAACTGGCGCTGTTAGGGAAATAACTGGACGATTATTTTTGTGTGTTTCTTTTGGCTGGGTTTTGTATTGGATTTGTTGTAGAGGTGCTGGCTTATCGTGATTGTGTTTGTGATTCGAGCCCGTATTGTCTATTGGCTCCAGTTTACTTTTTAGGTATTGAAAAGCAGATATAACCAATCTAAAAAACAGTTTAAGGGGGTTCTCCTCGCAAAAACTAAATCGGCTCTAACACGCTTCAGGTAGCTTTTTATTAGCTCAGGCCACTTTTAAACGGTACAAGATAATTCAAAACAGATTTCTCTATCAAACAGCCAATGGTTAACCAGTTAAAACTCCAAGATCAAATAATTTTGATTTATTACAGGATGTCCCGTTATACCGGAAATTGCTCGGTTAATATTGAAAAAATCGGTTCTGGGAAAACGCAGTGCGTTTAACGCACATCATTTGAAGCCATTTTTTGGCAGTTAGTCCAATTTTTCCTTGGAATTTTTTTGTAATTTGTCATCCTTAAAACATTTTGAGGAAAAACGAAAAAGCGGTCATTTGACCTCTTTAGAGGTTTCAGATGACAAAAAATTGGCTCCGAAGAATGTGCGGTTTTTTCAGAACCGACATTTAAATTTTCACCGGTATAACCGGACATCCGGTTAAAATTTGGTATTGGAATTAAGCATTGGCTGTTGGAAAAACATATGTTATTGAATAAAATTTCCCTGCTAAAATATTTTAAGTTTTTTAATTCATGTATGATTAGAAGTTGCTTTCAGGTTATCTTATTTAAGTGTATGCAGACAAAATATTTTTTTTTGTAATTTTAAATATTTTTTTCTATGCGAAAGACCCTCTTGTATTTCTTCTTAAAATTTAACTCCGACTCACCCAAAAAGATGGTTACTGTCTGCACTTTTAATTTCGTTTTGTTTTATGAAATATTTTAATTCTTCTTCTGTGTTGATCACTCTTGTGATGATTTCAAATGGCGATAATTTCACTTTATTTGAAGAACAGAGAAATTCACCAGTACGGATATTTTCGTTTTCATAATAAGCCACTTTCTTCCCAGACTAAAATAAACTGCTATAAAATGCGCTGATTCCCTATTTGACATATTCTCGATAAAAAAACAAACAAACAGGGGGTAGCTTACAACGGCCTTTGACACCGACCTATTTTGTAGAACGACCGATTTTGTACATCAAGACCGTTGTCCGGCAGGGGCCGTTGTAAGCTACCCTGCCAAACAGGGCTATCAGGATACTATTTGGATAAGTCAATTTGTAGAACTAGTCTTTAGCTTGCAAAAAAATGTATCAAGAGTTTTTATAAGTACACTTTTAGGGACGTTTACGAGGTTTAAGGTTAACCTTTAAGGTTTAAAGTTAAAACTATCACGAGGCGACCGTTTCTATCTTCTCCAATGTTTTATATTGAAGTAAGCTGAAATTTTACCATAACATGCAGCACTAGTAGGTTAAATTTTCAAATCCGTAAAATTTTTGCAAAATCTAGGCTAAAGCAAGCAGAAACTTTGGAGGGGCGTGTTCTTGAAAATTCGACCTCGAAATATGCATTGTTCCAGGGAAACTTTAACTAAGGCAAACTTAAAAAGTCATAGAAATGCTTAGTCATAGAAAATGATGCTTATCATCACCGATTTATGTTATACATAGACTAAGGAAAAAGGCAAAAATAAATTTAGCTTCAGAAAAAAATTTATAGTTTATTGTAGAGAATTACAAATTAATAACTTTGGTAATAGATTCATGTTCATAGATTGCATGTAAAAAACCTAATTTTGGCAACGACCAAGCCAAGCCAAAAAAATTTGCTGGCTTGCCGAGGTCTGGATAGTACACTGTATATTTAAGATTATACCATAGAACTTTGACGTTAGAGACCTAAAGAATCGTCTGATGTGATTGGTCAATACGCATTGACTCCTGTGTATTTACCAATCAAATCACGCGATTCTTTAGGTCTCTGACGCCAAAGTTCTACGGGAGACGTAAGTATAATCTTAGATATATTCCAATTTTGAATGCTTTAACATTTTCTCGTACAATTTCGACAAGTTTTTGTGTCAATTTACTTAGATTAGGGGTCAGGATTGTTTTTTTTTGGTCATGGATTGTAGTAATGAACGACTTTATCGGAAAACCAAAATAAATACTGAAAACTTTATTTTTTGTATAAAATTTTAATTAGCTAATCTAGATATATTTTAGGCATAACTACAATAAAAAAGATCTAGAATTTCTAAAAATTTTGCGAAATTGATAATAATTTTCTCGTCCTGAATTGAACTACAAGAAGCTCCGCGAATATTAAGAATTAAGATTGGAAATTAATGTTCTTACAGCATGCTCGAACATATACTTATTATAAATATCATATACATGTATATCATATTACTATTTATTATTTTTATTCACCGTAACTTTTTTAAATCAGCCCTTTATTTTGTAGGTAATTATCCATTATTTATTCATATTATTATCTCGAATTCCAACTCATTTTTTTTTAAATTATGTAAGAAATTCTAACTTAAAATATCCTTTTCCTACCCAAAGTGCCTCTCAGTCGATAAGGTGTCCACGCTGATTACATTTCGGCTTTTGGAAACGACTCATACGATCGAGTTCTTAGATAGGTTAAAATGACCACACATACTAATTATTATATTTTTTCAATCAAAGATTGTTTTATCCGACGTTTCGGCTAAACAGCCATTATCAGTGTAAGAGATTTGGATGAACAGGAATCGAAAGTTTATTTTGAAAATAAAAACAAATCAACTTTCGATTCCTGTTCATCCAAATCTCTTACACTGATAATGGCTGTTTAGCCGAAACGTCGAATAAAAACAATCTGTGATTGAAAAAATATAATAATTATATGTCTCGAAAACACTGAATATAACATATTAATTAGTATTTAAATTAAAATCTAAAAAAATTGGTCAAGATCGGACCATTTTTCATTATTTAAAAAAAAAACCTTGGAGATTTATTATAAGTTTTTGGAAAAAACTGGCAAATGGTCCGAAACAGACTATTTTTTTTTCGATTTTCCTCTGAATATGTGTGGTCATTCTCAGCTATCTAAGAACTCAATCGATGAGTCGTTTCCAAAAGCCGAAATATAAACGGTGTAGACACCATACTAAAACGCACTTTGGTTTGAAAATGTGAGTCTGATAATACCCTCATTAAAATCAAAGAAATTTACAATTTAATCTTCAAACCGAAAAAGTTAATCCCAAATCATAAGCCGACCAATTTTTTTTCTTATCAGAATTTTCGGATTTTTGGCAACTGTCTAAATTTGTAGTTTAAGAGATAGGTCTTTATTTTGACCACCAATTAACAACCATTTTTTTCTGCGAATGAACTTTAGATCTACCGGAGTGAACGTTCAATAATATAAATTTTTTATCCGACCGAAAAAGACCGTTGAACGCCTAATTTTATGTTTTTACACTTATCAGGTTGAGTAGACAGAATCCGGGTGTCAACTCAGGTAGTTAACGAGTTTACTGTAATTTAAATTTATAAAAATCGTCATTAGGATTTTCAAGTCACGTTGTTTCAGACCCACTCTACTTTACCTATCAGATTTCAAGACAATGTTATTTGAATTTCAACCTACGTTATTAATTTAAATCATTTAATTTCTAAATTTTTAAGTTCTAAAATTTTTGAATCACATTTTCGACTCATATTGTTTGTAAATTTGAAGGCCTTGCAAAATATTTGCCACATTTTCAAGGCTTGAAATTTTTGATTAAAAATTTTTTTTAGCTAGAAAAATACCTGGATATCAATTTCTTTTGGTATCGAAATTTTGCCTTTTGCATAATGTTCATTTTCATAAATTTCTGTAAAAATTAATTTTCGCTGAATCCTCCCCAAAGGATCTGTTTCTCTTTCTTCAATACAATTCCACATGTTTTCTTTAAATATTTTTTTTCTTGATTTTTTTACTCTAAATCGGAAAATTGATAATTTATTCAAACAGCTTTTGATTGGTCGAGGGAGAGTGCGACTTATGTAACGGCGCTGATTGGCCAAGAGGAAATATTTTAGTTTGAAGAGAGAAAATGGAATATTTATTTCGACTGATAGAAGCACAATTTGATGCGCTTTATAAGGAAAAGGGATTTTAACAGATAAATATATTTGGCAAAAAATTAGATTTTTATGTCGCGATTAATGGGTTAATTTAATAAAAAACTTTCGATTGGAAAGATAAGGTCTGTTTTTAGATGCCTCGCATTTCCCGGCGAGATAGTTCGGAACTGTTACATACAATATTTTTGTGTAATTATTTTTAAATTGGAGCCCTTGAAAAAATATTACTATTGGAAGAAGAAAAAATGTCAGCTATCGCTTGAAAAGGAGAAACCGTGTTTGAATTGCCTATCAATGATAGGCTATCATTAACCTTGGAAATCTTCTCGAATGATCGGGATTGAAATAAATTAGGTCGGTATAAGTATTGGAAAAACAGATCGGGAATGCAAAACAATCAGATCGGATAAGAAATAGACTGTCCAAGATTTGTCCCACTATGGAACGTAGGGCATTTTGGGACATTCGAAAATAGCCAATCGATCAATTTGGGGACGTAGATTTCAAAAAAAAATTATTAAAAATCCAAATTTTTTTGTAAATGCCACTTTCTGATTGGTCAAAAATGGAGTGACCTTTAAGGGGGTACAGTTCGGTTTTCAGAATTTTCTTAAAATTTGGGACCTAACTAATTCGGGTAAAAAAATGACAATGGAAATATTATTTTTTTATTTTTAAAGTGAAGTTTGGCCAGGCGGCGCCTTCAAAGTCTGTCAAACTAAAATCACATCTCCTCCCTGAGTTTTCATAGGATCGTAGAATTTTTGTTTGCAAAATGATCCCAGAAAATTATCTTAAATCTGACCGAGGAAAATTTTGAAATTTAATTCTGGTTCGTGAGATAATTTTTTTATCTTCCAAAAAAAAAAATTTAAAAACGCCAGATTACAGAATCAAGCCTGATCATCTCATAAATAATTCAAATGTAAATATCGAATGTGTAGTTATTCTTAAAAATTGCTTTTGATTTTTGATTTGAAAAATATTTTTTTTGTTTTCTCTATATTACGGTCGACACATATTTCATATTTAAAAGCATTTATCTTTTTATTTGATGATCATCTCTTGAAAAGTTATAACTAACGGATTTTGGAAACTGCTTACTCTCGCGCATCAAAAAGTTTTTCAAAGTACGAACGCCGCGCAAAAATAAACTTCTGATTTGTATTTATCAAAGCAGCTTTTAGCGAATATTGGCCTGCTGAGTTGAGTTTGAACTCACATATTTCGTTAATCAAGGATTCAAAATAAATGTTTTGGAGTCGCTCTTTCATAAAAAATTCCTTATAAATATGAGTATTTTCATGTTTTTTAAAGAAATGCCAAAAATTAAAAANAAAAGTTGACATGGCCCCCAAGAGACGCCGAAGCAGAATTTCACAAAAAACTCTTTATTGCATTGTCAAACAAGTCTTGTGCTTTCAGATGCAGTATGAGTCGAAACTGTTTCTCTCAAACTGGTGGAGGAGATACCTTTTTCCTGAGCCTCCCAAACTGACTATTTCAAAATTTAAATTTTTTGTTTTTTCGCGTTTTTGTCCGCTGAAAGCAAAATTTTAAAACAAAATTGCTTTTGCATTATTTGTAAAGCTTCTCCGGAGCCTGACACAAAAAAATAATAAATAATGGTAAAAATTGAAGGAGAAAAGACGA
Source organism: Oikopleura vanhoeffeni (assembly GCA_004367855.1). Taxonomy (NCBI): domain Eukaryota; kingdom Metazoa; phylum Chordata; class Appendicularia; order Copelata; family Oikopleuridae; genus Oikopleura; species Oikopleura vanhoeffeni. The sequence continues at coordinate 467,644 of SCLH01000169.1, forward strand.
ACTGCGTGTTTTTTTAAGAAGCTTTTCAAAAGCGTAGGTGGGATTGTATCAGATTACTGTTAAATTCAAAATTACCGCGAAGGTTGGTTCTGTTAGTTACAGATGTTTTTGTGATATCACTTTTGCTAGTTTGGCGGGAAATGGCATCGGAAGAGGCTCAAATTTGCGACACCCACTCCCTTAAAGGGTGATGGGTTTCTATTACAAGGTAATGGGTTTCCATTACAAGGGGTTTCGTCAAATGGTTAGTTGGTGTACTTGTTTATTAATAATAATTTAATATTATAATTTAATTTTTAAGCAACGTTTCGATAATTCATTATTCAAGCTAATAATACTTTTGTGAGTTCGTGAAAATAATTAAATAAAGTTAAAAAATCAAGTCTAAAATCTAGAAACTCTGTTAAAAGTTGTCGTACACGTTGTACAATCAACAACATGTATTCCGCTTCTAGCGTGGAAATTAACTTAAGAATTGCGCGTCTCTGATTGGCTTTCCCTTCAACATAATACATGATAATACATAATGTACTAACCCCCATTTAGATGACGAATATTTTGCGTAAAACGTCGGTGCCCTCGGAGTTGATCGTATTACACGTTTTTGAGAAATTTTCAATTCTAAGGTAGTTTTTTAATTGGCCCATCACCCTTTTCCTGATTATTAGTATACTAATTTTAAAGATGTCAAAAGTTTTCTGAAACCAGAAAATGCCAATTTTTTGGGGAAATCAATTTTCGTCCAAACTATTTTTTTCATAAATATGTCTGAACGCACCCTTTGACAGCAAAAAATAAAATTTGCACCTGGGCAAGTTAAAGAGCAATCATCGGAAAAGGTACTGTTTTACGCATTTGGAGATTTCAAACTGTTCGAAAATGATCTCAAAATTGAACTATGCCAGTCATTAGCTGTTGAAAGAATAAATGAAAAAAAACTCAAAATCGTTGCTAATGTTTCCGAGGTATATTCACTCGTACCTAATGTTCTAGAATTGAAACCAACCATTGAATCTACTCCAAAAATGGTAGCTTTCCTTGATCAATGCTGGCTAAGAGAAGTTTTATTGGCCAAAATTTATGAATCAGAATTCGGCGGCCAAGTTCATTATCAGCAACTGAAATCTTTTACAGATGATTCAGATCAAAAACTACAAAGTTTATATCTTCCGGTACAAACACCAGGTTATTACACAAATTTTAAAGGTCACACAGTATTAGGCTCTCAGCATTATGGAAAGGCTAGGCTTTTGAACTAAAAAACAGAAAAATCTCATTTCGTAAATTAACTTGGGTAGTACCCAATGGGTACACTTCACTAACTCCTGTCAAAAACGAGCGTTTCTGTTTAGCAGTTCCTGATTTGAAATTACTGAAAAATATCGAATAAATTTTCAGATTTTTTTCAAAATCAGTTATAAAAAGTAGAATTTTTAAAGACTTTGGAAAGTGAAGAATGGTTTCAAAAAATTTCTACGTCCTCAGAAAAGGCAAAAATCTAACTTTAAACATTTTTCAAACTTAGCTCATGAGTGACACAAGCGGAAATATACCTCTGGGCTCAAGCTTGGCGTCTTTTAGTGAGAGAACCGACTTTAAGACCCGTGAGACTACCACTTATCGTTTTTTCGGCCGATTTAATTTTTTTTTAGTTTGAAAAATAATTGTTTGAATAAAATAAAACGAATTGTGAGAACCTAAGCATTACAAATTCCATTAAATTAGTGTGTAGTTTACTTGAACCTCGGGCGCGTTTAATGACCACTCAGTGCCAATCGGCACTGTCTGAGCACACGGGTTAATTAACGGATTTTAAAAATTTCAAAAGCATATTCGAAGATAAATGATTACCCCAATCGCTACATTTGTGGCGAATGTAATGGTGCTGAAATTGTAGAGAATATCACTTCGAAAATCCGCGAAGTCCTAGAATATCGAGAGAATATGGAATCAGATGAAAAAATAGAAATTGACGGAATTTTACGATTGAGTATACTGAGGATAACCATCCAGAAACAAATTGAAAGTGATCCAGATATTAACCAAATTCAATTTTTATTATACCAATATGCTAGAGCAAAACATATAGGCAAGGGAATAATAATAAAATAGCTCAAACTAAAAAAAAGGAAATCAATAATTTGTATTTCGTGGATAGGGTGTCCGCAGTCAGGAAAAAATCGAAATGACCAATTTTTGAAAAAATCAAAAACTCTAAAATACGTAAAATTTTATAAGGAGTTCTAATGGTTTTTTTACTTTTTTCAAAATTTTGAAGTCTCATCCCGATTATGATTGGTCTAAATTTAAACCAATCAGAATTGTTTATTGCGGCTCAGTTTTTGATATATTTTTGTTTTGTTGATTCGAAAATATTTATATTGAAATAGTAGGCTTTGTGGTTATATACGTACTATCTTGCCATTTTAAACGTGATAACAAGAAGTTAGTAGTTTTTGAGCCGCCAATGAGGTAGAAGGTTTTATTGATGAAATTATAAAGAGATTTCCCGCTCTGACATAATGTGACTCATACAACTCCGTGACGGCGTGTCTCAATATTCTTGGCATCCAATTAGAAAGACAAAAATGACGTCAGTTTCTCTTGTGTAATTTCCCATTTTTCATCATGCATTGAACTGTCGATATCTGCTTTTCTTTTATTTTTATTTTGTAATAGGGTTCGAAAAATATCTTTTTTACGCATTTCAAAAGCGAAGTTTTTACATGAATTTTATGTTATCATTCTTGTATCATTGTTATGTTATCTGCGCCTTTTTTTACTGATTAACCGAAATATATATCTTACTCAACAAACATTATCATGAGTTACTTTTTGAGAAACCTAAAACCTACTATCTTAACGAAGAGGTTCGAACCTCAGTCTTGGAACCAATAAGATCAATTTCTTGACACAATTAGTGTCAAGTTAACCACAGAGCTACTATTAATCTCGAATAGTACGTTTGGGGAGGCGAAGCGTTTCGGCATAAAATACAGAGTTCTTGGTATTTTTCCTTTTATTACGCTTTTTGCGCGCCAATGCATTTATTAAAAGTAAATAAACGTGTTGGAACCGCCCAATCAGAATTTAAGGTTTTTATTAAATGAAATTTTGCACCAGGGTTTGGAAGAGATTTTTATCGTCTGTAAAAAGGAAAGATTTACGTGGGTTTTCTTCCCATTTTTTCTCTAATATTTGCTTAAACCTACTCGCATGAAAGGCGAACGAAAATAACACATAATTACAATCCTGGTCCGACGTGTTATCAAAATTCCACCCCAAATATTTTATCATGCGCTGCTTCAATTATTTATAACAAGAAGTTTAAACGTCACGTGTGAACCTATATCATTATTACATAACATAATTGAATTATCATTGAAGAGAAGTTTAGACATCACTAAGTTCATAATGAACCAATAAGATATTAGCCAATAAGATATTGACCAATGAGATACTTCAAGTGGGACACAATATTTGCTTCCTCCACAATTTGTGTCAAGTTGACCACAAACTCTTCATTTATTTGGTATACAAATTGTATAATACAATATATGTTTATAATCAAGTTTTCACTTTTTTCACCATTTTTTATGAAAATAAATTCAAAGGATAAATACGACAGTTTTTTCGATATCAGAAAAAAATTCTTCTGAAAAAAAATCCCATTTCGAATGGAAATTGTTTTTTAAGGGCTCATCTTATCGTGTACCAAGTGATTATACAGTGTGTAGTATCACGTGGTTTAATTAACTTTGCTTTTCAAACGTTTTTTTCTAGAATTAAACATAAAATTTCTAAAATATGAAATTTTTTTTCGAAAATTTAACTCTTCAACTTGATCAATAAGGTAAAATTGAAGGTTGATCTCATAAGAGTTTTCTGTAAACAACGCTCAAAGAATAGCCTCCTGAAAGGCTTTCGTGCCTCGGCGTAACTTTTTTTTATATGCTTCGGAGGGTTAAGGGGGGACTGGTCGCTGGTTTTAGGAGGTCTTTGGGGCTTTGAAAATGCTCTAAATTGATTTGGGGTAATAACAAAGTGTACTACCGACCATATTATCAAAAAATAAATTTCGAAATTTTTGCGTTTTCACCTTGACGTAAGCCAACTTTCTGATCAGTGTTACAGTGGCTTTCTTTTGACACAAAAAATCGAAGCATTTTTTTTTCGAAATTTTTCTCTTGGGTCTCCAAAAAAAATATATTTCGAGTTTGAGGTCGAAATTTGAAAATCTGACTGAGAAAAAGTTTGGCCTACCACTTTTACAAGTTATGTCAAAATTTCAGCCAATTTCAACATAAAACCTAGTAGGAGATAGTTTACCATTTTGGCTTGGGTCCTCTTGTGTCNCTACAAACTGGTTGGCTAATATTTTATAGCGAAAAATCAATTCCAGGGATTAGTACCCCCTCCTTAAGATGTCATCTTTTTTCGACAGATTAACATATAAAAATATTACGCGCGCTAAAAAAATGATCTTGACGAGATTCGAACATCTGGAGTCAAGATTTCTTCAGATCTCATGAATGTAAATTATCATCGCATTTTGAAAATTCCAAGGACAGTTCAGCATATGGGACATCATTCTCAAAACGATGAAGCAATAATATCCTGGAAAAAAAGAGCAACGGAAGAACTCGACCTTATCTCAGCAATATCATCAACTGACCAGGAATAATATCGAATACAAATTTTCGATTACCTTTGAGGAATTTCCGATTCTAAGATTTGTAATTTTCCCCCTTATTTGAAACATATTTTTCACAATTATAAATATACATGACATGTATTACATGTATAGTTCTCGTTCCCTAACAAGTACAAATGCCGACCCCAAAAGGTTGTATAAGTTTCGGGATTTGTCCATGTTATTGAACATCTCTATACTTTTGCTGAAAACTAAACAAATTAAAATTGCTTTGTTTTGTAGTTTCATTCGAATTTTAATGGAAAAAGTTTTGTGTTTGAAAATCAACAACAATTTTCTGTGTAAATACTTGTACAATAGTAGTAAAACTTCAAAAGTTTTCTTTGTTTTGAAAAAGTACGTTTTTTTAATTTTTTTTTTGGAATTCAGTCTTTTGGAGCCGTTTTTATAAATATAAGCAGAGGTTCTGTAATAGCGAAGACTGTATTAATATATTTTATATATGTATAAATTATACAGTATAATAACATATACATGTACTATGTATAGGGAGCGAACCGGAAAAGTTTCTGACTAAACCATAACAGTTGACTTTAATTATTTGAGCTTACAAAGTTTTTAAATGTACCCCAAGGAAATTGATTCTGAGCATATTTAACTTTATTTTTTTGAATTACAAACAACACAGACAGTACGGACAAAAATGCGTAGACGGAAAATGTAAATTATTAAAAATTTATAACTGCGTGCCCGAGCGTGCGACCATATTTGGCATGGTAGTGTAAAATTATCCATAGATCACGACTAACATATTGGCTTAGCTTCGCGGACCTCCGCGCTATATGAAACCGGCAATTTAAATATAAAACTGGTATTTTCCCCGTAAAAATCCCGGCAAAAATAGAAAAGAATTTTAATTTTTTTATTTTCAAATTACGCTTATTTTTTTTCCCGTTTTTGCAACCTTAAGGGTGGTTCGTCGAAAATGAGCTCTAGAAACAATTTCCCCAATTTTATTTTATGCCTTTTTATGAAAATATGGAAAATTACAGCATTTTGGTATCGATTTATTTTGATACTGGCTAGGAAAGCAACTTTTTGATGAGTTCAAAAATATTTCGTATGTGAAAGTTGAAAATTTCTTGATTTTGGAAATTTGAAACACGATTTACAAAAATGGTAAGAAATTAGACAAAACTCACCTTGGGTTTTGCACGGACTCTTCACGCTGCACATTATCTAGGTTTCGATGTCGTGACTTTCAAATCAGCGGAGGAGATACATTTTGATTGGACCTAAACCAGGGGTCAAAATACAGTTTTTTGGTGATACTGAGAGCAAATTCAAGAATTTTCAAAAAAACTCACCTTGGTCTTTTGCTCACGTTCTGTCCGGTTAATTTGAGCCAAATCATGTTGTACCCTCAAAATCAGGGAGGAATACATTTTGAAAAAAATAATTCCGTTATTTTTGAAGCCGTTTTATTGGACGCGCCATCCGTCACTTTTGATTTATTTTTAGATGCAAGATTTGTGTTCAAATATACAGAGAGGTAGGTGTGTGTGTCCGACCATTTTACTTTTGCTTCAATGTCATACCTCCTTTTTGTTGTAGAATTTTTCTGTTAAATTGAGGTTTATGTATTTTTCTCCAAAAATACTTAGAAAAATCTGAAAAACTCGAAATTTTTTTTTTGATAAGAGCAGAAATGCATTTTGTGGCTTTTAGCTATTTGTGCCGTTATTATGTCCCTACCTTATTAAAACCTTTGAGTACCCCCTTAAAATGCACGACCACCCCCTTAAGGGAGGTAACCGACGGAGGTCTAATCTCTCGAGATATACACATGCCACGAAGCTAATTTTCTGGCAAAAATTTTTTCAGAAATTTGGATTCTCTCTCTAAGTGTTTATGTGTATTTTTGAACTGCTGTATCAAAACTTTATTTTCTGCATTGAGTAGTCAAGATTTCAAATTGAATGAAAAATTGAAAAAAATTTTATTTTTTCGAAAAAAAAATTTTTAGATTTATTTTTAAGAAATTTGGGGTAACCGATGGAGGTCATATCTCGAGATCTATACATGGGGAAATTATTAATTTTTGCGGCATTCAAAATTTTGATCACGGTTTGGTTCCTAAAAAATAAATTAATTTCGAACAAAAAAATTTCAAAAAATTAGTTTTTTTTCGAAATCGTGCTTTATTTTGAGAAGACCATATCAGAATTATTATTTTTTTGGTATCCGTTCCCTTGTTATGTAAGCTATAGGAAAAAATAAGTAAATAAACTTTTTTTGAAAAAATAATAAAAATTGGGACATCTGGCGAATTAGACACAACCGAAACTTTGAACGTCTCGCATAAGCAAACCAAAGAAGATATTGTTCAACGAATTCCACTTCAACCTGGAGCACACAATTTTTAAAAAGTGCTTTTTTTATTAAAAAAATCTGACATCAGTGCTCCAAATGAAATTGAATAAGGACTCAATACACCCAAAACAGTCAATTTAACATGTAATTTTTGTCAATTTTGCGTAAATAGACCGAAAATTACATTTCTAATTCCACTTTACCTCCTAAAAAACCATTGATAGTGGGCGTTAGAAAAATTAAAATTTTTTGACATCTCATGACTAAATAAAATGGTACGAATTTAGTCAAAAACTGGGTTTTTCAACCAGTATCACGACCGGTACGATCATGCAAAAAACTTTTAAATACATTTTTTGAAAAAAATCAGACAAAAATCACTTCCAAGATTTCAGTATCCGTTAGAACAGGACTGGCGTTTAAAAAAAGATAAAACTCGTCGGTTACCGCCTTAATTCAAGAGTTATAGTTTGGCCCGGTTCGCTCCCTAACTATGTAGTATGTATTACTATTAGTTTATCATATACTGTATATCTCATTCGATATTGAAACCAGGCCATTAAAAGATTTACAGACGAAAAAGATTTGAAATTAATTTCTGGTTTGGTAGCTCATCTAATCAAACTCTCCCGATTATTTTCAAAATTTTATTCAAAATGCAGAGTTTTACCAGGTTTGTAAATAACGAATTGTAATTTGAAAGTTACCGCAAAATTTAAAACTACGTTTCTAGGATCTGGTGGTTTTGAAGGTAAAATGAATTTCGAATTGATAGAGGGATGCTCTGATGTTTCGTTCCAAAGATTGAACTTGGTGAAAATTTTCTTGGATAGGTTGAATTTTCTGTTCAAAATTTTAAATGTTAAACCTTTGAATACAATGTGAAAAATAAAATTACATAACAGTTGTTGCAAACCGGTGGTTTATAAATCACTATCTGGAAAATAAATCACTAATGACATACGGTTTTGCTAAGTTTGGCCTACATATATATTTCATGATATGTACAAATTTCGGCTCATTTCAAAATACTGTCGTATTGGTCTTAAAGGGATTGTGGCCTTCATTCAAGATTATTTGCCGACCTACGTCTCAAATCGCTGGAATTATTTTTCCTTGTATCCGACCATCGCAGTTACACGAGAACAATTGATCTGCAAGCAAAAAAAAAGGTTACTACTATCGAATAACTAGTCCTCCTAGATACTCGGATTTGCTTGCAACAAAACAATTGAATTTATTTAGAAAATTCTTATGACATGAGGATAGTTCTCAAATTGCTACGAAGAATAATAATTCGTATCATCTAATTTTTACCAAATGATCCCAAAACGTGCCCGTGAACATACTATTATTAATCTAATAGTTTTTGAATACTTCATCTTCCCAAATATTTGAACAAATATTTGTCGCATCACACACCGTTATTCAACATTCTGCCACAAAATTTCTCGCCGATCACACGAGATCTACAATGCCTAGGTTCTGGGTCAGCCGTCTTCCCAATACTTGTCTTGCCTTCAGAATAGCCGAGTTCTCTGGCCCCTTGGCTGCTCCGTCTGCCAGGCCGTCGTGACATCTACCCTCGTCGCTTCTATCCCTCGTACCCTTCTTAAGTATCCCGGCGCGCGGCCGGTACGGGTCACGGATGAGGGGGTAAAACGTGTGCTACCGGCACAATTAAGACTCAGAAAAAATTTTTTCAGCACACGCTAAAGGAAAAAACTACACAAAGAACGATATGTGAATGCGGTTATATAAATACTTGGCCCATGCAACATGAATTAATACTGGTCAAACAAAAACCGAGCTTGATCCAAACTCGTGCTGCTGCGTGAGACACACAAAGGCAAATAGTCATTCATAAACACAACACTGAATTTACCAGCAATTATATGGTCAATCTTGCCCCGACACACATTAACAGCTAACGTGAACCCGCTAACATTATAAAAAACAACAACCGATCTCAACAAAGCAGACTATTCATCTTTTTTAATCGTAATTTCAATTATTGAAAGGGAATTTCGATATAGAATATTACCGTCGGAATGTTGAGCCTACTCCATACAACAAGATTATACCCAACACCCTAGTATAAAATGACCAGTAGATCTGATAACCCTTCACCCTCCCTTTTCATGACATACATATATAATTTTATTACCCTCACTCCGCCGCATTAAGGCCAGAATTTTTTAAACTTTTCGTATTCTAGATATTACATACGTTATACAGTATAAAACTTCTAATTCTCAGAAAGTTTTTTCTTAATCGATACATGAAACTGCGCATTTCTAGATTACCAATTTCTGTTTTCACGAACTTCGGGGCAAAACTTATTTTATTACTGTGTAAAATTCGTTGTATAATGAATTAAATTTATAATTCTAAACGTAGTATTGACAACTTAAAATATCTATACAAAAATGTTAAATAATAACAACAGCAAAAAGAATAACTATAATCAAAAGTCTGTCTTCCACCCTCCCAAGTATATAGTTAATTTTTAAATTTCTGCCCCCGCTTTTCAATATTTTTAATTTTTTTAGCCTAATCAAGCTAATGATCTGGCCGCTGCGACAGATCTGCAATTTTAAGATTATGATTGCGCGAGAAAAGCTGACGCTAAGAAATATTAAAATTTTTTTCTTGCTTGTGGAAATATCCCTTGTTAACTACTAAATTAGAAGTGCGGCCGTCGCCTCTTGTTCGATTGAGACATTGCAGTCAAGTAACTTAGCTCTGCTTTCAGTCTGACTAAACTTGGCTAGGTCTTCCGCCAAAAGCTCGGGTTGACTGTGCGGAGCCCCAAGGTGACAATCGGGCATGTTCAATATTGACTTTTATAGGGGACAGAAGAGCTAAAATTTAGGGGCGCTAACGCGCAGAGTGAAAAAATCGCCGAGCTTCCCTCTAGGCTAACTTTTTCAATGAAGTTCTACGAACACTTTTTATACATTTTGGAAGAAAAAATTTCAAAAATTATTATTTATTTTAACTCTAACGTTTTAAAATTATTGCTATACTCATAATTCCTTCTTAAAAATGTCAAA
>SCLH01000170.1:0-20071 GCA_004367855.1 Oikopleura vanhoeffeni
CTGCAGAAAATGTAGGAACCACCATACCCTTAAGGGCTAAAAATAATTTTGGCCGAAAAATAGTGAAAGACTTTCTCTTATAAAAATGTCAGAAAAATTTGAAGATTTTTTTGCTTTTCACCTTTAAAATTTCAGGAAAGGTTAATCTTCCTTTCCGTTCCATATTGTTCACAACAATATGGCACACAACAATACAATACAATTTTAAGAAAAATACACCATTTTATGTAAAATTCTATAAATGACCCCTTTTTTAATTTTATCGCTTTTTTTAAAATATGACCAAAATAGCTTCGGACAGATTGCTAAGGACAATTTGGGAAAATAAGCTTAGGACAATTTGGGAAAATTTTGCTAAGGACAATTTGGGAAAATCTCACCTGTCCTTATAGACAGAAATCACAGTAGTATTAACCAAAATGATCGATAGCCTCCTTTACTAAGGACAGATTGCTAAGGACAATTTGAAAAAAATGTTACTAAGGACAGATGGAAAAAATTTTTACTAAGGACAGATTGCTAAGGACAATTTGAAATAAATTTTACTAAGGACAGATAGAAAATTTTTTGCTAAGGACAATTTGAAATTTACCTAAAAATTTACTGAATTATATACGATTTTGATAAAAAATCATTTGAAGACCCTTTTTTTTTTGCTCATCACTTAAAAATTTTCTGAATTATATACGATTTTGATAAAAAATAATTTGAAGACCTTTTTTTTTTTGCTCTTCACCCAAAAAAATTACGAAAAAAAGGTGTTTTATAGAAATTTTTGAAAATATACCCTTTTGATTATTTTTCCCAAATTGTCCTTATAGAGGGACGGACCAAAATCCGAAAGCGTAGGTTTTGGCCATATTTTCCCCAAATTGTCCTTATAGAGGGTGTCCTTATAGACAGAAATCACAGTAAAGAACTTCTCGTCGGACGGTACTTTTTATATTACTAGGACGCGCCTTACTAAACCCACTCTGCTGTACAATGGCTTAAAATTGTAATAGGCATTTTTAACAAGAAAAAAAGTCAAATTTTATATTGAAATATTAAAGTTTTAGTTTTGTCGTTAAAAAATGTTCGTTAATATTTTTGGCGTTTTGCTGATTTTATTTTCAAAACTTACCAAATATATACTTGGAGTTTTAAGTGGTGCATCGGATTTTCGGGTTTCGAGGAGCAGTTTGAATTCAGCTTTGGTCAAGACATTGTCGACAACCGGTTGACCAAGTCCACGAGCATCATCCTGAGCCAATGTTCTGTCTAGCCAAATCTAAAAATATCATTTATTGAAATTTCACACTAGTGATCTTGATGAAAAAACACACTGTGGTATCGGTCTACAAGACAGTCATTTTGAAAGATTACGCCCCATTTTTGCTAATTGCGTTTCTCGAATGCGCCGTCCTGTTACCCAGGTGGCTAGACAGTCAAAATTGACTATACTGTTGCTATATTTAGGGTGCGCAGCCGTCAAAATTCTCAGTTTTAAATTAAGATAATGAGACTAAAACGGAAAAAATATCGAAACAAAAAACTACGAAGAAATAATTTTGTCCAGGGAAAATGACGGTTAAAATATTAAATCGGCATTTGCATTTTCTCCACAGTCTTTCGCATGGTTCTCACTATGCGCATCTGAAAGCTTTGTGAATTCTGCATAAAATTAAAAAATAAATTAAGTCACGACGAGGGGTCTTGGAGATTTTCAGCTACAAAGTGTTCCGCCTAAGCAATAAAGACCATTTTTGTTAATTGCGTTTTCTCGAATGCGCCGTCGTTTTACCCGGTGGCGTAGACAGTCAAAATTGACTATACGGTTCCCTAAAAGTAAACAGAAAATTGTCTTAAAAGATGACTTATGGGCCATAAGTTATGGCCCATGACTCATGGGTGTTGATGTGATTGAAATCGTTTTACCGATTTAGCCAATCAGGGCCAATGTAATGTTCTTTTTATTTTCGTTAAACATTTAGGGGAGTGTACGGTTGCTATATATTGTCTGGCCGCCTGGATGAAACAACGGCACATACAAGAAAACTCAAGCTGTATTATTGCATAGATTTTTATGATTATCACTTTTAAGTTTTCCTGATAAATTTAAATTCATCATGTTTAAAACTTCTACTGTCGTGTGTGTCTATGAGGACTGGCTCATTTTTTTCGTTTTGTCTATGTGAGCACGTGTCGTTTTGGTCCATATTAATGATCCATAATTAAAAATAAAATTTGAAAATGTTTCATTCATACATTTATTAGGGCGTGGTTTCGTCCATGTATCGAAGATTATACTTGTGCGTTATTTTTCACTCACACGTGATAACTGTGACTGGTAACCAATCACATCACACTATTCACCAGGCGACCCACCCATTGGTCACCAGTCACAGTTGTCACGTGTAAGTGAAAAATAACGCACAAGTATAATCTTCGATATAGGCACCTACTTCTCGAAAATGGCCAAAAGTAGCAAAATTTCTGTCGTTTTGTCCACATATATACGCAGTCCTTAAAGACACACACAACAGTGTATAGAAAAGAGCCTCAAGATACCTAATCTAGATTTTGTCTATGAATAAAGTAAGAAAGGGTGTCACTGGATCTTTAAGGATATAGTGACCTTATTGGTATCTTTTTTTTTAATGCAACCCACCCTTGTCAGCATGATTACTCGAATGTCATAAGAGATATCGACAAACAGTTTTTTCAATCATGTAGCCAAGTAAATTTGTGACATGGAAAACTTTTTATTTATTTTACAGTAAACCGGTTCACCGGTAATTGATTATTTAAACCGAAAGTTCAGGTGTTCGAATCTTATAAGTACAATTTTTTTTTCTTCTATTTCATGAAAATGTATGTCTTACTGATAAAAATCGGTCTTAATGTGGTTACGGATTACCAGAAGAGTGGAAATAGCAAAACTTTCAATTCATTTATTAATGAAAACAAATATTTTACCAAAATTCCTATGTTTTGCCTCAGAAAAACCGGTAATTTCAAATGTCTATTACCGGTGAACCGTTTGACTTGAAAAAAAACAAAAAGTTTTCCATGTCACAAATTTACTTGGCTACATGATAGAAAACAGCGTTTGTCAATATCTCTTATGACATTCGAGTAATCATGATGACAAGGGTGGGTTGCATTAAAAAAAGCTACCATAGCAATATGATATAGCAAATGCACAAAATTATCAAGTGTGAGTTTTTTCGATGATTTCGAGATTAAAAATCTATTGCTGTGAAGAAAAACTCCGGTGATAAAGTCTGATCGTCCTAAAACTTTGATAAATTCTAAAATACCTCAATTTGTCCATTATTTTGAGAAGAAATTCCCGAAGCTTGTTTTGATAAAATATTGATTCGATTTGTCTGGTCTTCAATAAAAGCAGCAGTCACAATAGGGTAAACATTTCCTTGAATATGCAGTTTATCGTGATATTTTTTCCTTGACATTGAAAGGCCATTCAAATCGGTATGAAGAGTTTTTTCATTATCAATGTCGGTTGAAACTCGCATTAATAATTCCACATTGCTTTCCCCTCGAAGATCGATGAAATTCTCTATATTGATCGAATCAGTAGAAATACCACCACTTAAAAAATTGAAATTAATAAAGAAATTTTTAAAAATATTTTTGGTTTTTGTCTCTATAAGGACATGTTTAACTTTGTTGTGTTGGGTCGGAAATTTTTTAGTGCTTGAGATCGTTTTTTTCCGGGGCAATAACCTCCAAAAACTACACCTATTATGGTTTTCGTCTACAAAGACAGCTTAGGTAGCTTTTTTAGGGGAATCCACCCTTGTCAGCATAATAACTCGAAGGCCATAAGAGATATCGACAAACAGTTTTTTGTATCAGGCACACAAGTAAATTTCTGATATGGAAAAAAAAAGTTTTCCATAAGGTAACTTTTTTTTTAGGTAGGGCCACCAGATTTTACCCTGCCATTTGAGAACGGAACGAGATATTCACAAACGGATTTTTGCATCCAACAGCCAAGGGATTAATAAATAACCAAATTTTTTTGATTTTCCAACGGATGTCCGGTGATACCGGAAATTGACCGGTAAAAATTTGAAACGTCGGTTCTGAGAAAACCCCACGTTCTTCGAGGCCAATTTTTTAACACTTAGTACAACTTTTTCTCAGAATTTTTTTTGTCATATAACACCCTTAAGGGAGTGGGTGTCGCAAATTTGAGCCTCTTCCAAGGTCATTTCCCGTCAAACTAGCTAAGTTGTTATTCCAAAAACATTTTTAACTAACAGAACCAACCTTCGCCGGTAATTTAAACTTAACAGTAATCCTGATACAATCCAACCTACGCCGACACCTACGCTTTAAAAAGCCTCCTAAAAAGACACGCAGTTAGTGCTACTCTCAATTTTATCATTTTTTATTATTTTTTGTGTCAGGCTCCTGGAGAAGCTTACGAATAATGCAAAATCGCTTTTGTTTAAAATTTTTGCTTTCGGCGGACAAAAACGCAAAAAAACTAAATTTTGAAATGATCAGTTTGGAGGCTCAGGCAAAAGCTATCTCTCCACCAGCTTGAGAGTAATAGTTTCGACATCATACTGCATCTGAAAGCACAAAGACTGTTCAACATAAACTGGAGAGTTATTTCGAAATTTTGCTTCGGGTCTCTTGTTAGGCCATGTCAATTTCGCATTTTTAGCCAAATTGTTTTGAAATGGTCAGTGTGGGAGGCTCAGGCAAAAGCTATCTCCTCCACCATTGAGGATTACAGTTTCGGTCATACTGCATCTAAAGCAGAAGACTTGTTTGATCAATAAAGCTAGAGAGTTTTTTTTCGAAATTTTGCTTTGGCGTCTCTTGGGCCATGGGCAACTTTTCATTTTGAGCCTAAATTTTTTGACAAAATTAAAACCAAAAAAATGCTTCAAATAGTTAATGTTTTCCGTGAAATACAAAGCACTTTTTAAGAATTTGGTGCCAATTTTTAAACTCGGTAGCGTAAAAGAAACAAAATAGCGCACTTTCAATTTAAATCATAAAAAAATCAATAATTTTTGTTTTCGTTTTTTTGCTGTTTTGGGCGCCGAAAGCAAATTCAAACAAAAGCAATTTGCATTGATTGTTAGGTTTCTCCGGAGCCTCACGCAAAAAAATAATAAAAATGATGAAAATTGAAGAAGTAGGTACGAACTGCGTGTCTTTTAAGAAGCTTTTTAAAAGCGTAGTGTCGGCGTAGGTAGGATTGATCAGATTACTGTTAAGTTCAAAATTACCGCGAAGGTTGGTTCTGGTAGTGTAAAAATGTTTTTGGTTCACCTTTGCTTCTCCTTAAGGGTGGGTCAGGGTAAGCTTTTTATTGGTCATTTGCGACTTTGATCGTCAATTGTGAGAAAACTTAGATATGAAAATTGATGTGGTTGGGAAAACCTCAGGACAATTTTACGCACATTAACTCGAGCTATTCAAAATATTTTCAATTTTCTTCTGGCGAAGAACAAAAATATCAGAAAACGACGATTTTCAAAGTCTATGCGTCCTCTCATATTATATGACAGTTAGACTGAGGGTTTTAATTACATTTTCGTATCTCAAATATAGAAACCTATGAACCTAAAAATATACTTTATATGTTTTTTCGGATATAATAATATATTTCATGAATATATAATTTTTTTGCTTTTAGTGTCGTTTATTACATCTCAGAATGCACAGAAAATACAAAAAACCCCTGGTGACACCAACGGCTTTTTAATTCTCGCAAAATATTGTATTTTGTGCATTCTGATGATGGTAATAAACGAAACTAGTTCAAAAAAATAATATATTTTATGAAAAACATATACGTATCTGGTGATTTCAAGAAAAAATGTTTGGCAGTGAACAATTTGTGAATATCTTTCGTTCCGTCTCAAGATGCAGTGTTACTGGTGTGGCCCTACCTAAAAAAGAGTTACCTAACACAATTCACTTGTTTACATTATACAAAAACGATTGTTGATATCTCTTATAGCCTCCGAGTTATTACGCTGACAAAGGTGGGTTCCCCTAAAAAAAGCTACCTTAGATTTCGTATATTGTATTTATTTTTCAAAAATGATACAAAAATTTCGGAAGCCATTTATCTGTAATAATAAACATTTGAGCCGAAAATAACGAAGACTTTTTTTTGCTCAACGGTCAAAATTTTTTGAAAACAGGTTTTGTATATAAAATTTTCTAAAAAACAGGTGATTTATAAAGTTTTGCCATTTTTGCTGGAAAATAAGAAGTTCTGTTCTGTTAGTGTAAGACTTGAAACTTGCTAAAAAACATATCTTTGAAAATGATAATAAATCGAAACATTAGATAAAAATTATGTTGTGAAATAATGAAAACCTTTTTTTTCGCTTCAGTCAAATTTTTTTTGTTGAAAAATAGTTGCCGTATAGAAAATTTTCTGAAAAACAGGTGATTTATAAAATGTTTACCATTTTTGCTGGAAAATAGGGTTTTTGCCCCTCAGACATTTCTGAAAACAGGTGTTTAATCGACTAAAAACATATGAAGACCTTTTTTTGCTCTTCATCTCGAAATCTTCGAAAAATGGCATATTGTCCCTACTCGTCCTTTGTTCATAAGAACACGCTTAAATTAAAAGCTTTGATTTTGGCTATATTTATCCATAACATAATAGAAATATTTTTGCTATTTGTTTTTTTAAGTTTTATGAATTGTACCTATACATAGAAGTTCTTTGTAAGACGAGGTTATTCAAGAGATGAACTTCATTCACCAGTGGACCTCGAATAACTCTGAATGGGCCTGAATCTTTCTGTCCAAATAATTCAGTCGCTGGTCCATCAGGCATAAAGAGGTAGGCACCTGAATGATCTTGACTACCACCACTAAAAATAAATTTTTGATCGATATTGTAAATTTTTTAGGAAAAATTGTCAAAATCAAAAAATTAAGATAAAAAATGCCAACCAGCTGCGAACCAAAAAAATATTTTGGCGCTCAAGTCCGAAATTTTCAAAAATTATCCATTGCAAGGTATGCGTTTGACTTTCAAAGGTAGCCTTGGAGAACAAAGCCTAGAAAATTATATCAATTTCGTGGTAAAATCATTCAAAATATAACAGAAAAAATCGAGTTTATTTCAAATTTCTTGATTAATCAAGATTAAAATCTTTCGAATTTGAAGTAATTTTTCAAATAATTTCAAAAATACCTTAAAAATAATACGTTATCCGGACAAGTTTTATATTTGATATATTTACCGAGATCTTGTTCCGTATTTTGCAAATGAAATTTCGCTTTTTTCCGGTTTTTCATTTGACTTAATAGACATCAAAAGTCCATTCTTTGGGTTAATTTGAAGTTTTATATGTTGATTTTCAAGCAGAATATTCTGATCTATGTTAACTTCTGGTTTAAAAGTAGCCAAATGCGAATCAGCTGCACCACCATGAAGCTCGACTTTAGATAAAGGAACAGTCGAATCATCATTTGTGTGTTTACCGCAGAGGCTAACTCGTCTTGTAGACAGGCCTTTGAATGACTTTAAAATGTGCTGGAAGTCGGGTCCCGAGAGTTTAAATCATAAATTATTACAAAACAGTACATATTGAAATTTGAAAGTTGAAATCGACAATAAAAAAATAGTTCATTAATAAAACGTAAAACAGTTATAAATAAATACAGCTAACAATGCTTCCAGTATTTTCAAATATATTAAAAAAAAATATTGTCAAAGTTGTCAGCTTAGGTATTTTTTTTTAAAGCAACCACCCCTACCCATGACGGGAAAACCATTGGCGATATCGAGAAACGGTTTTTCGCATTCAACTGCCAACTGAAAAAGCCCAATGGAGAAATTTTAATTTGATTTGACTTTTTTGGTAGGTTCGAATCTCGGTGCGGCCAAAATTTTTTTCTTAAAATCAGCCGGAAACTCAATTTTTTTTATGTTTGTTCATCCTTATATTACGACTGTTTATACATTAACTGCTTGAGATATATTTTTGATAAATTTCTGGATGAAAAAACTATTTTCGATTTTTTCTCAAATTTCTACATTGAGCTTTTTTAGTTGGCAATTGAATGCGAAAAATCGTTTCCCGATATAGCCTATGGTTTTCCCGTAATCCTCATTGACGAGGGAGGTTGCTTAAAAAACTACCTTAGACAACTTTGACAGTATCATGTATATGCAAACCAATTTTAACAAAAATATCATATTTGAAACCCAATTTAAAAAAATATTTTATCTGCCACCCAATTTTTAAAAAAATTTACTGTCGTTTCTGTCTATAGTTTTTGTCTTAAAATTATAATTCCAACCAAATTTACAAAAAATATTTTTCAACCAAATTAAAAAAATATATTAAAATAATTCTAATAATCTGTGAAGTCTTGAAACTTACTTTTCATTTTTCTTAAAAGTAGTTCAATAAAATATAATAAATATTTAATAATTATACTTGAAATCCAATTTTCAAAAAAAATATTATTTTAGAATAATAGCCCAATTTTAGAATAATAGCACCATTTTTTTTCCACAAAATAAACCGAAAATACCGGTTGAATTTTTTAAATGAGGGGGTAAAATGGAAGTGCCATAATCTTTTGAAAATTCGCTTCTATTCTAACGACCTCATTTAAAAAAATCTCCCCCTGATTATTTTTGCAATATTTCCAAAACCGAAATCTAAGACCTTTAAAAATAAGATTTGACTGATCAGTCAAATTTAAAGTCATTTCCTTCAACAGAGACCAAAAGATTGAGTTCGTAAGTATTTTCGGATAAAATATTTGGTTCAAGATTTCCGTCATTTGTTTCCGCAGCCCACCATGGGGAAACTTGGCCTTCAACTCGATCACCGTTTGCAAAGGTAGCAGATAAATAAGGAGCTCCGTGAAATTTTAATTTAATAATATCTTCATGCACATGTAAAAGTGAGTTGAAAATGTCTACAGTGACACATTCATCAGTAATAGCAATGGACTAAAATGATGTTTTACTAGTTAGCCATTAAAACGGTGAAAATATCTTTAACATGAACATTTTTTAATATGAAGGAGGTGACACCACCATCAATCATTATTCTGGGGCCATTTAAGTATAATAACAAATTTTCAGCCAACGTTTTAGATTACATGACCCCCTCAAATTGCATAAAAACAGAATTTACTTTTAAGTGTCAAATAAATTGAACTTCAATTGTCTATCAAAAAAGATAACACATGGTATTTGATACCAAAAAGGAGTCATATTACACGAGTTTAGCGTATTTAAACTGAATTATTAAAACTAATGAAAACCTAGTCATGGGAACAGAATTTCCTTTAGAAATGCCGTGTAATTTTCAAAAATTAAATCTGACACCAAAACGAGCTCATATTACACAATTTTTAATAAAAAACTGGCATTATAATTTTTCGATCATAATTCAACGACCATTTTTATGTTATTCTATAGAAGTTATAATTAAAGCGGCTCTGTGCACGGGTTGAACGGTATATTTACCTTTGTAACTGGAAGTCTGCCTCTTTCGCTGACTTTTTCTGTTAGAATATCAATATTGATATCAGCTTCTCCCGAATTAATATTCATTACGGCTGCATATGCTTGGTGAATCATATTGACAGCTTTGACGAGTCTATCGGCGTAATCTTTGACGACAAAATCTTTTTCTGTACCAGTGATAGCATCGTGATGTTGGAATAAGTCCATTATTCGACTTGCTTGTTGAATCAGGGAGAATACTTTTGATTTTTGCTCTTCAGATTTGAACTTACCAGACATAATTGCGATAGACATTGCAGTATCGGTTGCTTAAATAATATTTAACATTTTTTACCGCAAGAAATTTGTGAAAATTTTGTAAAAAAATGTAAATTTAAGTTTTTAAGCTTTCATCTTTTTAAGAAATATTCTTGTAAAGTGACCCAAATTTATCGAGCATTTAATTTTTCAAATTTGTTTTCATTTTATGATATTATATTTATAGCAAATTTGTTTGTGAGTTCGGTCATTATCATAAAAACACGAAAGAATTAAGTTTATTATGCTCAAAATTCAAGTTAGTGCTGAAAAGGAGGGCTGTCAAAACTCATTTTCTGAACACCTAAGGGCTGGAAAGAAATTTCTCGCTTGGAATCGTTTTTTGCTGGCGAAAATATAACAGAAATCCGTTTAACAGAAATCAGTGATGATAACCTCGATTTTTTCTTTGATGAATTATTTTTAGAAAGTTTTTTGTTTATTTTGAATTTCACACAAAAAATTTAGTTTTGTATTTACACAAAAAATTTATTATCTCACAAAATTATTTAGTTTTGGAGTTTTTGTGTATCTTTGAATGGACCCTTTAAAATGGTCAAATTCAGAATTAATCATGAAACAAACATTTTTTGGAATATAAATCAGAAAACTAGTTTTAAAATTCGGAAAAATTATTCTGATGATACACGAGAAATTTAAAATGTAAGCGGGCTCAAAAAGCTCAGAAAATGTTTTTTTTCGCATACCTTGAATCCAGTGTTCCAAATATCTGTCGTACCACTTGTAAAATGGCCTCGAATTAAAGAAGCCGGTCCAATAATTATCAACTCTGTCAGAATAACTAAAAAAGTCTCCAGTAACCGACGGTGCTTTTTCAATCGGTCTGCCTTTTTCAACCAACGCAAAATAATCGGCAAGAGTTCCAAATTTAACTTCCGCGTTTAATTCAGGGGTGTTGTTAATGTATTCGAATAATTTTTCGTAATTTCCAAATTGCGCATCTGCTTCGCGCATCGAATCCCAACGGAAATCATCGCCGAGTAGGGTTAAAACAACGTGAGTATTCTCTTCGGTTCCCTTTCAAACGAGAAAATAAAGACGCCAATAAAAATTAAAAAAAATATACTTTTCAAATCATGGAAAACGATTTATAAATATCATCAGTCAATTCTTTCTCCTTTGGTTATTGTTTAGAAAGTAACGTTGAGAATCCGGTTTTTGGTAAAATGTTTCGTGTGATATATCGGGTATGAAATTCCCGGGTAGACCGAAAACGACCGTCACTTTGAAAGCGGTAAATTGGTGCGCGAGAGTTAACTAATAAATTTTTAAGTAAATTTAACAGGTTTTCACATCAAATAAATACAATTATATAGACCTATAATTTATATGTCTAGCGTCTATTGAGTCCTTTTTTGAAAATTTTAAAAGGTCATTTTCGTTTTCCCTGGTATCAATTTACCCTAGAATTAATTATTGTTGAAATTGAGTAACTTTTCAAAAAATCGAATCCCCAGCTGAATGTATACATATAATCTTTAAAAAATAAAGTTTAATAACCCCTAGACTCATAGAGCCATAAAAGTGGGCTTCATTTTTTGAAAGACGGAAAGGAAAAAATAATCGAAATTGAACTTCAAGGTTCAAATCGCCTCATAAGTTAGGCAATTAATTCTGAAAATGATAGAAATTTTTTTGTGTGAGCCGTTCGAATATATTTATCCTACTTCTGGGCCGTTGTACATAATTGCGTCCGTTTACGGTACCCCCCTTTTTTTGGATTTCTCTGAAATTTCTTATCAGCTTATCTCACAATTTATTTCAAACAACAGGTCTAAATACTCATTTTTAGAATTCGTCTTGACATCTTAAAAAATAATAATTCTACTAAATGTAGAACTTTTTTATTTCTTTTGTTTGAAAACAGAAAAATTGCTCATAATGAGAAGCGGGCGGAAATATAAACCGACATTGTTACATAATTATCATTCAGATAGAATTATCGTTTCATAGACAAACCCGAATAAGGTGAATCGGAGACCAGTTAAGGAAAATAAGTTTCACTTAATTTTATTTACTGGCATCTCATTAATAAAATCGTAGTATGTTTCTGTGGCAAAACAGTTTGAGTTATACTCCTTTTTCACAGGGAAAATGGACGTGATTTTTTATTGTTTTATAATTAATTAAATAATTGAGTCTTCCTTTTGCACTAGATTACAACAATTAATTCCCCTAACACTTAAACGTTCCCATAATATGACTTCAAGTCAAGCCAAAAATAGTGCTCTCATGCCCTGGGGATTATCACTACTGCAGATATCTAGGGGTTAAATTATTTTTGACTACAATTATAAAGTCCATGATTCTCTTGAAAAATAAAAAAAAACCATCAATTTAAAATTAAGCTTGAGATAAACAAATTTCTCTCGTTCCTTAGCGTACAATTTCGCTTTCTTTCTGTACTGGTCCAAAAGAGTTCTAGATCGTTCATATACATTTTTCGATGTAATTTCTTGTGGTGCTCTATTCCAAGGGCAAGCAATGGGTGGCGATTGACCGCGAAGTCGCCTGAAGTCAAACTCGCAGCAGATAGCTGGTTCTGGGCCACACGTATGAGGAACGTCGTACGAGTAAAATGGCATCATGTGGACAAAGATATCATCCGCACCAGTGTTATCGAAAGATTGCCGCCAGTTGAATTCAAGGAGCTAAATATTCATTCGGTTACTTTTTTGGAGAACAATCATCTTTAAAACTCGAATGCTTGTGAACCTGAATACAAACCTACCTGGGTACTTTTTCAAAAGAAAATGTTTTGTACGCACATTTTTTTTGTTATTTGACCCCTAATTTTCTTCAGAAAAAAAAATGTGATTTAACTCCTTTAGAGGTGTCAAAACTTTAGTTTTGAATATTTTTCTTGAAATATTTCCCAGGTTAGTATAATTTTTGTTCCACAGGTCCCCTGACTTAAAAAAATTGAAAACTGTAATTTGACTCCCTGAGGGATGTCAAATAACAGAAAATTTTAAATTATTTTTTCAAAAATGTTTCTTTTACAATTTTACAATTAAATGCTAAAGATACCAAATAAAATGACTTGGAAATAGAATAAAATTTTTTAGTCACGATATTTTTGAAAATTTAAGTTTTAAAAACCTTATCTTGCGCAAAATGTTTTTTCACGACATAATGAGTTCTCTGAATCAGCATATGGTCAATCCCAGCTAGTTGATTTAAATAAGCCGTGGTTGGCGTAGCTCCAAAAGTGTCGCAATTATATCCATTTTTTGGGTGATAGTTCAAATTTTTCTTTAACCATTGATGCCCTTCGATTAGCTGATCCATCATGGCAAAATAATGCGTGGGCGCTTCTTCGGTCATAACCCAGCCACCGGTAACAATTTCAATTTGACCGTCAGCTAATAATGCCTTGAATTTTTCTTTGCGATCATCAGTAACCTTTTTTGGGTAAAAAGGTGGTCAAAATCATTAAAATAATTTTGTCAGATTAGATAATTGTCACGATTTTTACAGAATAAGTTTGTTTAAAACTTTTGGAATCATTTTGAAAATGATTAGCAGCGCTCAAAATAGCCTTAAAACAGCCTATGCATATGGTCATACCCAGCAGTTAAATCGACTTTTAAACCAACAATTATATTCGCTAATGAAAAAAACGACTGAGACAGAATTTAAAGTCAAATTTCTTGAAGCAAGAAAAAAGAGGATTTTTCCGGGTAAAAATGGGATGACGCCTCCATTATGAGTTATAATTTATGACCCAAACGTAATATTATGCCAACCAGAAACTACGTAATATTTGACGTAGATTAAGAACAAAAAAATTGGGCGAAAGCTGGTCCGCCCGTATCAATGTGCATTTTTTGACAAAATTCCTTCAGAATGACCGAAAGTTTTTTTTCGAATTGTTCTCGTTGTAATTGAGAGATCCTCAAATTTTGGCGATATAAGGGAAGAATAAAAAAGTCAGATCTGATTTATTAGTTAACCCCTGTGAGCAGAGAAAAAGTTCCGCCAAGGCACCAGAGCCTATATATAGGCTTTACTTTCGATGTTGATTACAGAAAGCCCAAGGTAGTTGGAGTTTCAATTTTTTTTTGCATAAGGAAGATGATAGGTTATATTTTTGCATCCGACATTTTAAATTCCAGAATTTTGATTTTTAGTTCTAGAAAATTTAGTGAGAAAGGCAAGGTATAGCNTATCACGTGACACAAGCTCACAGTGGTGTTCAAAAATTATTTTTCTTTCGGAATCGATGCACAAGGATCTGGCCTACGTCATCGTTTGGTCCGATTTGATCTATATATAATCAACCAAAAGTTATTTTTAAATAGGTCTAAAATTTTGATGGACAAATCACGATTTTTCATTAAAAAAATGGTTATTTTTCCATATAAAAGCAGATAATTGCACTTCTGATATTATTTACAGGTCAATATAGTTATCAAGTAACTCTGTGGACAATTTTTGATTGCTAAAATTAATTTTGAAAATAATTAAAAAAATTTCGTCGAATACTTAGGCCTGTTTTTTTTTCCTTAGTGGGGTTTTCGAGAAACCGATAATTTACGATAAATTACCGGTAAAAAACCGGAAATCGAAAAAACCGGCTCTGCAGTGACACGTAGTTTAAAAAGTTATATTATGACCCAAAATTTCAAAAAGATCGTATGTGCCACTTCCGAGCTATCTCACCGAGTTATATGACCCATCTAAAAAAAAACAGGCCTTAAGTCCCTTAAGTTTTGAAATTTCACTTTCGAAAAAATTATCTGTTCATGTATCAATTTATTTTTGTTTGAAGTGTCAAGCATGCACAAAACACTTTCGTAAAAACTGGCTGTTTTCAAATTTTAATTGACTTAATACGCAACAAATTAGTCGCATTTGTTTTTTTTAGAAGTAAAAGATTGTAAAAAAATGAACCGCCCGTAACATTTGTACAAAATTTTCCAAAACAAATGAGTAATTTTTTCGGAATCGCCGCAAAATTTTTATAATGTATTTGAACGAGACAATTCTACGATGTTTTTTTGCCCTTTTAAGGGTGGCAGGACAATTCGGGGGGATTGTTTGCCCCCGAATTAAAAAATGTTCGGGGGCAAACAAATTGTGAAAAATTCGGGGGGATACAAAAATGGAAAAAATTTGTTTGCCCACGAATTCTGTTAATTTATTGATTTTTTCTTGAAATTCGGGGGTATTTATATTTTTGCTTTTATTTGCCCCCGAATAATCCAAAAAACTCGTTATTTTCGAATAATTCGGGGGCATTCAAAATTAATTAATTTTCAATCAAAAAATAACCATTACGTTTAAACCTATGCTGAAAGTAATAGATTGAGACATATAGTTTTTCTTTATTGTATATTTATTTCGACTTTTTAAGTCATCTTTCAGTACAGTGTATGTTTCATTTATCATTTGATTATACACTGTACTGAAAGATGACTTAAAACGTAGAAATTAATATACAATAAAGTAAAACGTAAATGTATTTACTAGAGTTATAGATATAAGTATAAATCTCGAAAATCAATAAAAATTGAAAAAAGTATTAGATTTAGGGTTAGGTGAACTCGTGTCCAGTGTACACAGTAGGGATTTTTGTTAATATAAAAACAACTTTAACATTTAATCCTATGTTGGAATTATTAGATTTTGGATCAGGTGATTGTAAATACATTCACAAAAACTTCTTTTCTTGTCAGTTTTGTACCCAAACCTGAGGATCAGTAAACCACATGTGCAAAAATACAACCTCTGCCCAAATAAACTTTCTAGCAGGGTGTCCAGATAACGCATCTACAATTGTGTTCAAAATTGTCCGTGTTTGTCCCTGATAATACACATCAATAGTTTTAACCCACCCAGGGTCATTGTGAGAATGTGGCATTAGAATGACTTTTAACTTTGTTTCTTTCCACTCTGCATCTGATGTCGTGATGGGCCAACCTTGTTTCCAAACACCTCCATCTACATCAACAAAATCCCATTTATCGATAAAATTATCCATTAGGTGATCTGAAAATAGGTTGTGAACAAAATGGAAAATACTGTGGTTTCTGTCTATAAGGACAGGTGATATTTTCCCAAATTTTCCTTAGCAAAAGCATCCCAAATTGTCCTTATCAATCTGTCCTTAGCTATTTACCCACTTATTTTTTAAAAAACCATAATTTTTCAATTTTTTTTTGCTCTTCACCCATATCTAAGGTGCGCACTGGGAGGCATAAGGGCAAAACTAAAAGTTTTCATGGATTCTAATGGGCCATATCATGTTATATGGGCCATATAATATGGCCCATATGTTTACGAAAAAGAGGTGTTTCATAGATTTTTTTGAAAATATACCCTTTGGATTTTCCCCCAAATTGTCCTTATAGAAGGACGGACCTGAATCTAAACGCGTAGGCTTTGGCCGTATTTTACCCAAATTGTCCTTATAAAGGGTGTCCTTATAGACAGAAACCACAATACCGAAAAGTCGTATCCAAAATTTATTTCAACTTTAAAAAGCATTTAAAAAAACATTATTTTAACATTTAAAAAAAAACGGCCATAAGAACGATTGGTGGTGGTCTCGCAGTCAACTGAAAATAGGTTCTCCCGCCAGACGGTGTCAAAGTGGTTAATTTCAGGAATTTGCATTTAAATAATGATCTTAATTTGTCGGCTAGATTTTGATTATCATATTATGAATTAAAATTATCATAGTAAAATAAAGTCGATATCCTCTCTTAAATTTTTAATGAATGTCAACTTTTTTTAAAGGACACAAGAAAATATTTTGAAGAACTTGAAGCTCAGACATGGTATCATCAAACGTTATTTTGTATCATGTTCTTGACCAAAATTCAAATTACAGAATCTTTTTGTGTTTTCCCCAGACGACCGGTTTATCAGTAATTGTCGTTCTAAACCGGTTAAGGGGGTTTTCAACGTTATTTTTTGAGCACTTTCTAGGCAAATTTTCAGTCATATAATATGACTCATATTGATATTTATGATGATTAAAGTGAACTCAAAAAATCTAACGATATCATTTGTTTTTTTCAAAGTAATCTAGAAAAAATCGAGAATTTTCAAAATCCTCTGAAAACCAAGTTAACCGGTTGAAAACGGCAATCACCGACAAACTGGTTGATTGGGATAAAAGCAAAAAATCTGTCGTTTGAATTTCGGTCAATTACACGTTGCAAAAAAACCGTTCGATGATACCATGTCTTCGACATTAAATCGGGCATGAACCGTCAGATATTTATTCAAAATAAAATCGTTGAAATTTACCACTTTAGCGCCATCTAGCAAGACAACCTATTTTTGAAAGACCGCGAGGCCATCACCAACTTTTTCCTGGATAACCCCTTAATAATTTACCTGCGTTAGATTTTCCATAGGGTATGACAGCAGGACATTGTCCGTATTGTGGGACTGGAGGAATTTTGGGTTGGTTTGGAGGAGTTTCAGGTTTTGCATCAAACTGAATTTTTACACCGTCAAGCTCTAACGTCCTTGGTTTTAGCTCTACCTGATCGTTTTCCAACGACAATAAAAACTCAATTTTACTTTTGATATTTGACATCATTTCTACATTTCCGGTCATTTCTTCTTCGAGCTAGTTAGAATTTTATTTATTTTTAATATTAAGAATTTTGGTGAATTTTTGAAATTGCTCGTCAGACCGGAAATGCAAATGCAATAATTATTATGATGCACTTTTTTGTTATATGCAGTTAAAACAGCACTGGTACCAGATGAGAACCTTTAGTAGAACCATTATTTCTACACAGAACCACCTGGTGGGGTAAAGAGTACTTTTTCGTATACCAGTACTGGAACCTATAATTATACAGCATGCAATTTTGAGACTTGGTTTTCTAATATTCTTAATGTGAGACTTCGTTTATTTCGATCTGAGAGAACAAATAAGATGTATTCTCAAACAAAAAATATTCTCAAATTTCAGAAAGGAAGCATCATAACAATTTATAATCATTTGAGAAAGATTAAAATCTCTGTATTTGAAACACTCATGCGCAGGTGGGTTTAATCAATGCTTTTAGGCCATAATTTACGATTCGGTGTCTAGTGTATCCAACAGAAAGCACGGGCGTACTTAGTGTACCCAAATTGGTCAAAATGAAAATTATTTTGTGAAAAGTGCAAATTGAGATAATTTCAAACGTCATCAGTAGGTTGGCCGAGAAAATTTCAAAAGAAAAATAGAAGTCTCGAAAATGGGTTGATAGATAGATATTTTTATTTTCAACTCCGTGGTGTCCATCAACGGTCCACCTTACGGATTCGACACTACGTCGATTTTATTTATCTAAATATGTTACTAATAATAATACGGCGGATGGGGTCGATTGGCCAATTTGGGTACACTAAGCATGACCCCTAATTACCTTGTTGACTCTGCTGTTAATTTGATCAATTTGTGACTCTACTGGCTGTAAAAGACTCATTGTTTCTCTATCAGCATCATTCAGTTCTACCTGCATCATCATATACAATCCATATAAACCAGCGAAAAAGATAAATGCAAACAAAGCAGTGGTCGACCTTTTCATGTTAAAAAATTAAAATAATAAGCTATATTTTATAAGAAGGCTTCTACTGACAATGACCACCCTTGCGGAAACAGGGCTTGGGAATATTTCAGTTTTTTTTCATGCTTTACTGCATTTGCTACTCACCCTAACGAACCGAAAAGCTCAAGAAAAGTTAAGAAATTTAATACAAAAACTTCTGTATATCATATGATAATATTGATTATATATAATTTATATCATGAAATTCACCAAATTGATTGTAAATGTTTTAAAAGATCGACAAAACATCAGCATGCTATCATCCCGTTTTCTGTATAAATTTAAGCAAATTGAACATATGGTCTAAGGAGAGATAGATTTCGAAGTTAGGAGAAGGTCTCTTTTGAAGATACTGTAACTATGGGTCTTATTGTCAAAAATATCTGTGATGTACTATTTCGCAATATAAAGAAGTATGTTTGGTCTTTATCATTTATGCTCTTTTTCAATATATTTCACCTGAAACGATTGCCCCTTCGACGGGCCAGTTTTATATTTTTACCGTTTCATTAGGGATAACTAAGGGCTGGGAACTCAATTTCTTAAAAAAATTCCCAATTTCAACAATATCTTGTTTTTAGGGTGAATCGACCTCAAATAAAATCGCAATTAAAAAATAATTCGACGCCACCTAGTGGTGATAACCCACTGAGTTTTCTAAATAAAGAAATTACCTTTTCAACATTTCAATTTTTGGAGAAGTCTGAACTATTCTCAAAACATTTTGCTATAAAGTAATTCGCATTATTTTTTAAAGGGCAAATACTAGAGATTTGCGAAATCTACTAAAATGTTTCGAGACTAATGAACAAAATGAAAATTTCATAAATAAATTTATCATAAAAATTATAATTTTTTAAAATATACTATGTTTCTCTCGCCTTTTCTTGATTTTTGAGAAAATGATTGCGTACATGCACTAAGGCATTCTATTATTTTATTTTCAACGTATAATTAAGAACATAAAAATCACAAATTATATGGCAGCATTTAAACTGAACAAACGTCGAACCAAACATTATTTTTTTATTATTATATTTATTATTTTAAGTGATAATTTTTATGATCTGCTTTTCTCATGTGTTAATTTTTTTTCTCAGTTTAAATTTATGTACAATCTAGATTTTCTAACATGAACCTGCGAATTCTCATTTTGCCTTTTTTGTTTCCGGCGCCTCGGAGTTAATAGAAACCAGACAAAGACCGATGAAAATCTAATTCAAAGATCAAAGAATTAATTAATTTTAATTATTAAAATAACATCACGTGGTTATGAAATTTAATATGAACATTTTGGTAAACGTTTATGTTTGCATGTTAACTCAAGAATTAAGAACGCCAGCATATTGTTTTAAAATAGGTTTATGAAATACAAATTTTTAGGGCAGGTCACGAAATAGTTTATTCTGGGCCAATAGAATCGATCAATCATGAAAATATAAACTTCAGACAAATATTTATAATCATAATTAATAAACATGTCTAATCAAGGAAACTGGTAGTTTTTTCTTCGAAAAAACCGTTGCTTCATCAGCCAATGAGAGGTTTAATCGAAAACTCCCGAAATGACCGATTTCGATCAGTTGTATATAAATTATCATTAAAAATATTTGTCTGAATTTTATACAGGGTGTAAGGTTTTTCCCTTCTTTTTTCGAAACTGGTTACACTTGATTTCCGCCGTTTTGATTGGTTG
>SCLH01000170.1:26871-37597 GCA_004367855.1 Oikopleura vanhoeffeni
CAAATATTTAACCGTTCGAGCGCTAGAGCAGAAAAGATTTTTTATTTATATATTATTATATATTTTTTCCGAAAATTTTTGGTATTTTTTTACGATTTTTTGAGTTTTTATGACTAAAAAAGCCACGTTGAGTTCAAAAATCATAAAATCAGACCCCTAGCTCGTTTAGTTCAAAAGATACGACTTGCCTGTAGAACCTATATTATATAGGCTATATCCATTATGATGGCCGAGTAACATAAATATCTCATTCCCTATTCTTTTAACAGGCAAATAAGATATTTATGTTACTCGGGCATCATAATGGATATACTCAAAATAAGCTTGTTTCAAATTTTATGAAAAAAATCCAGAATGTTGCACATCCAGTCAAAATAATTTTCAGTACAAAAGATATGGGCTACCTATAGAACCCCCTTAAGCTTGTGGAAAAAACATCCCAATTTTTTTGTATGCATACACTCCTTCACACATAAGCGACACAAGAGGACCTAAGCCAAAATGGAGAAACTATCTCCTCCCAGGTTTCATGTCGAAATTAGCTGAAATTTTGACACAAGTTGTGAAAATAGTAGGCCAAAAATAAACCCGACCAGTTTTTCTAATTTCGCTCTTATTTTTCTACAATGTGGAAAAAACCACCGTTTTTGGCAATTATTTGTCGGAAAAACTATCTCCTCCAAGGAAAAAATTTTAAAATTCATTCATTTTTATTTCTAAGCGATTACGACCTCAAACTCGAAATATCTTTTTTTAAGGACCCACGAGAAAATTTTCGAAAAAAAAGTGCTTCGATTTTTGTGTAAGTAGGCTAAAAAGAAAGCCACTTATCAAAAAGTTGGCTTACGTCAAGATGATATGTTAACGTTTTAGTTGTTTAATTAAAACAAACCTAATTTTTTTAGTTCATTTTGAAAAAAATACTTAGAAAAAAATCGAAAAAACGCGATAATTTCGAAAAAAATTTTTTGATGATTTGTCGGTAGTACACTTTGTTATCACCCGGGTCATTTTGAATCATTTTTTATGCCCCTAAGGCCCCATAAAGACAGCGACCAGTACCCTCTTAAGGGTGTGGGTGTCGCTGATCAGGCTGTTTTCAATGCGGTTTCTCAGCACTTATTGTAATCTGATACAATGCAACCTACGCTGACACATGAACCTTGACTGAGTCTCCCAGAAAACCACTAGAACGCTATCTTCTCTTAGCATTCACATCAATTACGTTTAATTTTTTTATGTCAAAGCAGTACAAACAATCCATTAGAACCCAATTCTCGAAATTTTGTTTTTGACGGCCAAAAAAGGGCTCTAATGGATTGTTCGTACTGCGGCTCCGAAGCCTAACATAAAAAAGTTAAAAAAAAATGATGAACATTGTCGGAGGAGATAGCTCTTGAGAGGTTTTTTGAGGGTTATGGAAGGGTCCTTTGTGGGCGTAGGTTGAATTGTATAAGATTACATTTAGTGAATTACATTTAGAATTTACCTTCAAGACTTATTCTTCAAATTGAGCAAGTTTGTGCAGTACCAGTCTATCCATATAAGCTAGAAAACGCGTGGAAAAACTTCAAAAAACAGCCTTTTTCTAGCTGATTTGGATAAAGTGCTACTGCACAAACTTGCTCAACTTGAAGAATAAGTCTTGAAGGTCAATTCAGCACTAAACCTACGCCCACAAAGGACCCTTCCATAACCCTCAAAAAAACACTCAAGAGCTATCTCCTCCTACAATGTTCATCAATTTTTTTATGTTTGGCTTTGGAGCAGCAGTACTAACAATCCATTGGAGCTCTCTTTTCAAAATTTTGCTTGTAACGAAAAAAAAATCGCGAAAAAACCGAAACAAAAGTTTTAACGAAAATTGAACGAAACAAATATTGGCCGTCACAAACAAAATTTCGAGAATCGGGCTCTAATATATTGTTCGTACTGATTCTCTGGAGCCTGACATAAAAAAATTAGAAGAAATTGACGTAAATTCTAGGAGAAGATAGCTTTCTAGTGTGTTTCTGGGAGGCTTAGTCAAGGTTCCTGTGTGAGCGTAGGTTGCATTGTATCATATTACAATAAGTGCTGAAATGATCTTGGAGAGCAGATTTTTGCGATACAACTTCTGCCAGTTTACCGAGAAACCGCGTCGAAAACAGCCTAATCAGCGACACCCACACCCTTAACTCGTAGACTTTAGACATGAATCTGTACCCAGACTCGATTATGGCGACGCGTTGCCACACTTTTAAATCGGCCATATTAGCAAAGTTTCATTATCAACATTCATTTTTCAATAGCTTAAAATAATATTCAGCCAATTTGCTATACAATTGAAAAAACAANAGTCCGAATAAAATCAGGTGAAATAATTCAAAAATAAGGTTTGAAATATGTCATAGATAAATCCTTATTTCTCGAAAAATAAGATCACGTGACGTGTTTGGATAATATTATTATGTTCAAAACTCTTAAATTAGGTGTTTATTGGCCCAAAAAAATTTTCGGCGTAATTTGATCACTATTTGTTTACTTTAACCAAAACTTTATTTCCTAATTTGAAGGTTACGTGATCGTTTTTGGACTTTCGTGTAATGGAAAAAAAACTTCTAAAGAACCCTTTCACTTTTTTCAAAAAGTGATTTAAGCAATTTTTGAAAAAAAACAGTACTATTTTTGCCGACCTTATTTCTTGAATATACGATCACGGGCTATGGCGTAATGGAAAAAATGTCTTAGAATTTTTTTCTTATCACGATGAAAGGTTTAATTTTGTGATTCAAAAAATTTATGCAAAAAATAAGTACAGGGTGTAAGGTTTTTCTCTTCTTTTTCCACATTGGATAGACTTGATTTCCGCCGTTTTGATTGGTCGAATCTGAGAAAGACGTAGGTTTTTGCCAAAATTCATTAGCGTTCTCATCGCTCTCCAATTTGGAAAAAAGGGAAAAATCTTACACCATGTACTGTAATACAGTAAAAATTTTCAAAAAAAAAACGCACAAACGTCATTTTGTTTCAAAGTTTATCGATAACTTTATAACTGATCTTGTCATTAATGATTAAGGGGGTAGGTGTCGGTTTTTTTTTAGCCCTTTATAGAATTAATTTATGATACATTAATATCGGTTATGACTAAAGTTGACCCAAGGAATCTCATGGTGGCAATTATTTTTTCAAAACAATCTAGAACAAAATCTAGAATTTTCAAAATTCGAATACTTTTTTGCTTTAACCCGCAGAAAACCGGTATTCCACCATGATATGAACATTTTTTATTGGTGAATATGACCCACCGAAAACGATGCATGACATTAAAATTATCGGAAATGTCTNATTTTGAAATTGTCAGTTGGGAGGCTCACGGCAAAAGCTATCTCTCACCAGTTTGAGAGCGTACAGTTCGATCATACTGATCTGAAAGAACAAGACTTGTTTGACAATGAACCTAGAGATTTTTGTTTTAATTTTGCTTCCGGCGTCTCTTTGGGGGCCATGTCAACTTTTCATTTTTAGCCAAATTTGTTTAAATGGTCATTTTGGGAGCTCAGGCAAAGAAAGCTATCTCCTCCACCAGTTTGAGAGATACAGTTTCGACTCAACTGCATCTGAAAGCACAAGACTTGGTTTGACAATAACTAGAGAGTTTTTTTTGAAATTTTGATTCGTTGTCTCTTGGGGGCAATGTCAAATTTTCATTTTTGAGCCTAAATTTTTGACAAATTTTAGAAACCAGAAAAAAAATGCCTTCAAAATTAAATTTTTTTTCCGTTAAATACAACCACTTTTTAAGAAATTTTGGTGCAATTTTAACTCCGTAGCGTTTCAAAAAGAAACAATTAGCGCACTTTCAATTTAAATCATAAATTAAATCATATTTTTTGTCGTTTTTTGGCCGCCGAAAGCATAATTTTAAAAAAAAAAACAATTGTAAGGTATTCGTTAGGCTTCTCCGAGCCTCACACAAAAAATAAGAAAATGATGAAAATTGAAGGAGAGGAACTGCGTGTCTTTTTATTTATAAGAAGCTTATTTAAAAAACGTAGTTTAGGGATTGTATTAGATACTGTTACCAATTCAAAAAATATACACAGACGATTATTTTTTGTTCTGCGTCTCTGTTATTTCTATAAATGTATTTGAAGTGGGTTTTTTTAATATATTTTTTTAATTTTTAGGAGACGTAAAGTTATTGGGCAGGTGTGGATTTATTATGGTTGAATCTAAGAACATGTTATCGATCTTCCCTTGACCAGCACCGCGCATCAATCAGGCGACACCACTCTCCTTAAGCCCTCCAAGAGGGAATGATTAGAATATTTAGGGTCGTGACGATTTAAATCCGAGGCAGGTGGCGTAGAAGCCGTGATTCAAAACCCATTATTTATATTTTAATTTATCGGCTGAGGGCATATTTTCAATGGTAGAGATGTCGCCATGAAATTTCCGAAATTGGAAAAGTATTAAGAAATTCTTTGGGGAAATCCCTTTGAAGATCGCAATTAATTTGAAATTGAAAAACGCAGTATGAGGCCTATGGGCATTGATGCGAAAAGGTTTGAAGCCATGGCTGAAAATAATAAATAATGGGGGTTTTGATACAGGTTTCGCCACCTGCTTCGATTTAAATCGTCCCGACTAAAATATAATACTTATGCAAAATACCTCTTAATAATTGGAGATTAAGTCAACCAATTTGTTTAAAATTTTGAGAATAATTTATTCCCTTACACTCCCGAAAGGGGGAAATGTGTGATATCCCTATCACTTACGTTAAAAACTCGCCCCTGTAAATGGACGTGTTTTTTTTAATTTTCCTTAATTTCCGATTAGAAGTGATTATCACAGTCGAACTTTCATTAGACGCAAACGGGCTCAAACTTTTAGCTATTTTTCTTCAAATATATCGTAAAAAAAATTTCGGCTTTTTTTATATAAATGAATCTTTTTATAATAAAGACAATTTTTAAAATTTTTATGTTTCAAAAAAAAAAAAAAAAAAAAAAAAAAAAAAAAATAACTTATTGAGAAAAATGGGATCTCGTTTCGTGTTTATTCAAAGACTCTCTACTGTACCATAGAGTGTCTTTTAGTAGAACGGACCCTTATACCACTTTTTCAACAGCCGAATCGGGATCGTCCAACTAAAGACACTCTATGTATTATTTTTCACATTCGAACTACAATTAATTCAAAAAAATAAATCCAAATTTTGTTAAACTGCAAAGGGTTACCTTGAAAGGTAACGAAACCAACCCAGCTGAACTGGGAGCTATGATTCGATTATGCTCAAGTCTCTAGAGCACATTTACCCCAGAAAAAGCCCTTGTTCAGGATGGAAAAGTAATGGCTTTACTGAAAGGAAATGAACGGGATACTTCAGACCAGAATCTATAATTAATATCGGCTCTCTCATATTCGAATGGGAATTAACGATGAAGCAAAAACATTTCTAAATTCAGGTAAAGTTCATAAATTTTAATATTTTCGATAAAAATTCCAAAACACAAGTTTTGATTTGGCAAAAATATATCACATAAATAAAATTTAAAAATGTTTCAAAATTTTGGGGGTTAAATTTCAACCAAATGTTGATAAAAGTGAATTTGAGCCGGTATAACTTATACTATTATTCTATACATTATAATAATACTTTTCTTAATGTATATATCACAAGGTCATTACCGGAAACTGCGTTGACTTGGAAAAAAACAAAAAAGTTCTCCTATGTTCACAAATTAGTTGGCTACACGTTGCAAAAAACATGTTGCTGATAATATATGTTTTTTTGTTTGTTCTAAAAATGTAATTTAATTTTTCGTGATTGTTTTGTCTTAAAATATGGTTTGTTATGTAAAACATTTTGTTGTTATGTATTTGGTTAAAGCAGTTAAATTAAATTTTCGTTTAATTAAATAAATTGTTTGTTAGAAATCTTTTTTGTTAACCCCTCTGAGTCAGAGGCTTGACTATCTGAAGGCAAAAAATTTTCGGGAGGCCAAAACGGCGCGAAATAACATTGTCACAGACCTTCAATTCAAATATGTCATAAAGTTTGCAATTTTATTTCCAAAAATATTGTTAACGATTTTATACGATTGGTCGTTAAAGTTACTTTATTTCCTACTTTTTAGGATTTTGCCAAATTTCTTTAAAAAATAATTGAGTGACACGATACATTAATTATCAAATTCTGAGGATTATCAGTTTTTTAGGAAGAGTATTTGAGATTCTTGGTTGATTAAGTTTATTTTTTCTGCAAGTATCTACAGTGTAAGGTTTTTCCCTTCTTTTTCCAATGGTTACACTTGGATTTCCCGCCGTTTTATATGTCGAACTGAGAAAACTCTTCTTGAAAAACCAAACAAAACGGCGGAAATCAAGTTAACCAGTTTGGAAAAAAAGAAGGTAAAAACCTCTACACCCTGTATTACAAAGAACTAATTTTTTTCAGAAGTGATTTTTATGAAACTCGAAATAATGAAAAAAAATATTTTTCAAAAATTATTTTTCAAAAAATTATTTTTCGAAAGAATTAAACGGCAATTTAACTCAAATAAAGGCCGACAAAGACAAATCGGATCAATGTTCTTGAACATAAGTGGTACTGATGGGTTTTCAGTGATCCAGGCAATATTTTTCACATTGTACTGCATATATTTGACGCGCGCGATCATGAATAATTGTTTTGTAAGGCGATCGAAATATCATATTTCCAAATCTGAGACCGCATAAATGGCTAGAGTTTTTCACTTGTAAATGGTAACTATATGTCAGTTGTGAGTTTGTATGAGATTTTCAAGAAATAAGAGTGATAGTGAACCTCTCTTTTCTCTCGCAGTTAATCTAGATTCACAAACTTCGAATTTGAAAATGTTACGTGTATTCAGTTAACTTTTCCTTGGTCTCAATCAGTGACAAATGAGTTAATTGATATTTTTTCCAGTTTTCCCGTGATAAGCGCTCAAAGTAGTGCCTTTAGATAGCTTTGGGTGCTGAGGCGAAGTTTACGTTTCTGGGTGGTGAGGAGGTTAAAAAAACCATATCTTCTTAATGACAGAATAGCTTGGGTGAACTTTCATTTTTGGAAAGAAGTTTCGAAATTCTGAATCGCCATTCAAAAATTTCGAAATCTTGAAACAATTTTATGCACATTTATGATCAAGCAGGGATGAAAATTCTATAATCGCATTTTAGATAAGATATTTTAAAAATTAAGGCTATGGAAAAAGTAAAATTGGAAGGCGACATGGGTGGCGATCAAAGCTATACAAAAAATATTCGAAATACAATCCGGTACAATATTGCAAGACTGAGTGAAGAAATGTACGCTTTCGATCGTGCTATTTTGCTCTACAAAGAAATTTTGACCGACAATTCGAAGTACATTGATGCATACCTAAGATTAGGCTGTATGCACAGAGATAAAGGGCAAATTTTTGACGCGTCCGATTGGTTCAAAGAAGCTCTTCAGATTGATCCAGAATCGCCGGGTAAATTTATATAGCATATATAATATAGGAGATGATTCCCTTTTTAAGAAAAAAATCGACATTTATTATTTTGGGAGAATCGCTTCAAAACATAAAATGTGGCATATCATTTTACGGAAAAAATGATACAAAAACTGGAAAAATCGGGACCATAGCATATGATATGCCCCTATACAGACACACGCAACTGTACGAACATCACTTATGTGTTTTTGAAAGAATCAGGAGATCGAGTTATTTCGGTTTATAGTTTGCCGATATTTTTTTTTATTGGGACAAGCATCATCTGTGATGTACTTACATTTACAGTACATACATTTATCTTAATGCAGTGTGAGCATTATATGGAAATTGGACCTTATTAATTAAATTTGACCTTGATAATGAAATTAGATTTTTTTAATCGAATTAACGTTTTACCTTCATAACGACATTTGACTTTAATAATGAAATTTGGCCTTTACAATGAAATTTGACCTTTATGATGTAATTTGACTTTTATGATAAAATTTGACCTTCATAATAAAATTAGACGTTTATGATGAATTTTGACCTTTATGATGAAATTTGACTTTTATAATGAAATTTGATCTTTACAATGAAATTTGACCCTTATAATGAAACCAAACATTTTTAGATGCCTGGACTTTAATCGGAAACCTTCATCTCCATAAGGAAGAGTGGGGACCAGGACAGAAAAAATTTGAAAGAATTCTAAAATCTGAGCGAACCGCAAACGACGCCTATGCAAATGTTGCCCTTGGAAACGTTTGGCTCCAGACTATACATCAGCCAACTAGAGATACTGAAAGACTCAAGAGACATCAAGATCGAGCCCTTACAAATTATAAAAATGTGTTGAGAACTGATGATAAAAATATTTATGCAGCAAATGGGATTGGAGCTGTATTGGCCCACAGGTAAAACAATTTGACCTTTAAAAATAACCATGATAATAAATTTATGACAAAATTCAAATTTTGACGTTTAAAATTAACGTGAAAAGTTTGTTTCNGCATTCAATTTTATTTGCATGGAAAAAAAATTAAAACACAATTTAGCATTTTTTGCTTAATTTATCATTTTTAATTCTTAAGGAAAAAATAAAATTTGAAATTGACGTGATTGGACAAAATGCAGTCAAAATATAAAAAAAATTTGTTGGTATGTCAAACCAATATCTAGCAAACTTGACTGCTGAAGAACGAATTTTTGTCCGACAATTCAAACTTTGATTCAAACAAAGACAAAATTCAAATGAGATCAGCTCACTGTTTATGCTCGCTAGATACTTACTGCTGTGACAATAACGATAATTTTCAAAAATATTTAAATTCTTCAAAATCTGCCAAAAAACGGTTTTGGAAAATTCATGAATTAAAATTAGAGTGAACAAATTTAAATTTTTTTCAATCTCAGATTTAGTGATGCCGCGGGTGACATTTCAAAAAGGTCAAAATCATTTCATTAAAGAAAAGGTTCATTTTTAAATCTTCAAAACATTTATTATTCACATTTATCTCTTTCCATTTTTTTGGAATCAAAAATATTATTGCTAGAATATTTGTCTCGAAAAGCTGCTCGTGTAAGTCTCTTTATATCTATAATATTTATATGCAGTGTAATTTNAAAATGATAAATTAAGCAAAAAATGCTAAATTGTGTTTTAATTGTTTTTCCATGCAAATAAAATTGAATGCAAGTGTTATTTGACACCCCAGATATTCAGACTTCAAACAATTATTAATAAAATGTTCGTCTTTGAAAGTATGCCCATGTGAGTCCATTTCCATCCAAATATCTATAATATTTATTTGCAGTGTAATTTGAGACGCTACGTTATCTCATATGTCAAACAATTATCGCCAAACTTTTTTCTCTCAAAAAGTTACCCCTAAAACTATATTTTCATGCAGGTATGTTAAGAGCTTAAAAAGATACAAAAAGTGTAATTTGACACCCTGGATGGTGTCGAATTACAACAAAAATATTGCCAAAAAATTTGTCGTGAAAAGTTGCCTATGTTAGTCTATTTCCATCTGTACATCCATTATATTTAAAAAAATGTAATTTGACACCCTAGATGGTGTCATATGTAAAAAAAATTATTGCCAAAATTTTTCTCTCAAAAATTGACCCAGGTCAGTATATGCTCGTGCTAATATGTATATAACTTAAGGAGATACATAAACGTGTAATTTGACACCCCAGCGGTGTCAAATTTCAAAATTTGTGATGACCAAAAAATTCTCCATAAAATTTCATAAAAAAAACATGGTTTTCATGTATTTTTGTTTATTATTTAAGAGAAACTGAAGAAACCGGTAAAACCGTGAATTACCGGTTAACCGGTCAAGAAAAAATCAAAAAATTTTGGCCTAAGTTTTTTCAGTTTCCAGTTGAATGCAAAAAACCGTTTTTCAATATCTCTTACGGTTAACTAAAGTCCGTGGTGAGAAATGAAATCTGTCGCGTCTATAAAAAAAACTACCTAATGTGTCTGGGAGTGTATGCATGCAAAAGAAGTTTTGACACATGTTTTCGCAAGATGAAGGCTAGTTCTACAAACTGGCTAATCTGAATAATATCCTTGAAGCCGTGTTTGGCTAATATTTTATCGAGAATATGTCAAATTAGGAGCAGGGATACCCTTAAGGGTGTGGGTGTCGTAATCTGGTACCTTTCAATCCCGCCTCATAATAATTCTAGGGTAGTTGTGAGAAATCTGAGGATACTCGTTTATAGGTCTAGCCTTCGCCTAACGATTACACATCTCAAAGTCAACCTTGTTACGTCACACCACCAGGTGGTGAGTCTATTCTAGAGCACTAAACGGTTTTTTTAAAATCTATCTTTTTTTAGACCCCACATACAAAGCGTCTGAAAATTTACACAGAGTACGGGAAGAGTGAGGTCACTAATATGTTTAGCCCATTTTTTTGAATTTCGCTCTTGAATTTTCTAGAATCACTTTTGAACGCCGATTTTTACAATTTTTCGACTTCAAACTCTATCTTCTTTTAGACGAATGTTCAGAAGAAAGCCGTTTTTTCGACTCAGGTAGATAAATATACTGTGGTCAATATGTTTGGCTCGGATTTTTGAATTTCACCCTAGAATTCTAGAAATATGACTATAAGTAAACCGGAAATGAAAAGTTCGAAAAAAAAGTTCGTCTGATCGGAACAAAAGTACCACCAAATTGAAGCTGAGATTTCACTGATCAAAAAGTTGGCTTACAG